>PYST01000473.1:0-24883 GCA_003049485.1 Ophioceras dolichostomum | reverse complement strand
GCTGGGCGGGCTACTCCTGAGCCAGCCCCTGAGGCTACCCCTGGAGATATCGCGACGCCGAAAAGAGGAAGAGAGGTGTTGGACCTTCTTAGAAATCCAACTAACAGTCCTCACACCCGCCGAGTCCACCAAAAGGTAGCCAAAGCCCTCGATATCACCCTTTCTACAGTGGCTTTGAAGGACAGAGAAATCGCTGAGCTAAAGGCCAAATTGGAAAGGGCTCAGCCACGGAAAAGAAGGAAGGTAGCCCAGGAGCCTAACACTAGATTCTCGCGCCTGTCTGAGGTCACAGCCCAGCGCAATAGGGAGCCGGAACAGAGGCGGAGGCAGCCTGTTGTTATGGAGGAACAAGTCGAGGTCTCCAGCGAGGAGGAAGATGCGGAGGATGAACCCCCCTTGCGCAGATCACAGCGAAAAAGACGCCTAACTGCTCGTGCAATGGAACAGGACGACGAAGAAATGGATAAGGAATGATTTGGGATTTTTTTGCAATTTTTTACGAATTTTCTAGTAGCTATTTGCTTACAATATACTTCGGAATTGATGTGGTGGGAAAACTGTCTCATTTCTACCCCTGACTCACAACCCCCTGCCCGACTCTAATTAGTACGTTTGACCCTCCTCTGCACTCGACCCTGCCCTGCCATGCTTGACATTACTATACCTTACTTCTAAGCCTACACTACCATACGCTTCCGGGAACGACGATTTTGAACTTCACTGGCGCAGGAGGGCGACGGGAGTTTGGATGAAGCTCGGATGGTCCAGGCGAATGGCCGCGACCTGACAGCTATTGACGCTGCTTTGGTGTGTTCGGTCCGCGATGGTTGCTGGAATCAAAGAACGACGAAGCGGAGGGAGGAGTAGTGTGGGTGAGCGAGGAGATGGCCACTAAGCCTAATATCGGCTACACCTACTAGTAGTTTTCGGCCGGCTTTTGCATATAAAGGATGATTTTTCACTTTATATTTTAAAAGTCGAATTAAAATCGTAAAAATACCTTTGTTATAATTTATAATTTCAATTAAATAAGTTAACGTTATTTATTTTTTTTTATATAGTTTGCGTATAAAGTGGGTAGCCGAAAAATGGGTGTGGCTGGTGGTGCGGCTTACGGCAGAACTTGAAGGCTTCGTTCTGAATAACAGCGGAATAATGTTAGAAAAGGCGAGGGGAAACAATGCAGGGAAACGGCGCCATATTTGATATTGGGAAGGACAAGGAAAGGCGGACTTTGGTAGAATGACGTGGAAGAGCGGGCTGGAGAAAAAGAGAGGGGACGAGACTTTCTCGTCTAGCCGGGAAGGCCTTAGCAAGAAAGAGAAGGTACTACCAAGCAGAAAGACGCGTCTTGTTGGGAGACGAGACCAAAATACTGGTACGTTTCATCTTCCAACCTCCATCCCACCATTCACTTCCCGCTTCCTTCTTCTCCAACCCCAGTCCAACCCCAGCGGAGAAAGACGAGAAGAAGAAGAGAAAAAAAAAACAATGCCGGCCAAATACGAGATCATCAACACCCCCTCGCGCACCTCCTGGCTGGCTTGGGCCCAGGCCGAGTTTCCAGCACTCTACATCGACACAGACTTCCTCGAGTCCGCGGCCGGCTACCGCCGCCACTTCCCCTGGCTCGACGTCGACGCCGAGGAGGTCCGCCGCCGCATCGTTGCCGCCGCCGAGAAGGAGAAGCCCTTCCATCTCGAGAACCGGCGCCTGGCCCAGACGGCGCTGGTCTGGGCTCGCGCCAGGGGCCAGTACCGCGAGGTGCTGGCTGAGCTGCAGGCCAAGTTCGAGGCGGAGGAGACGGCAGCAGCCGGACAGGCTGTCGCCAAGGAGCAGAAAGAGGAGGAGGAGCAGAAGGAGGAGGAAGAGGATGGAGCCGAGGCTGTGCCGGCCCAGGAGGGCGTGGCAATGGGTGGTGGTGCGGCCGGTGGTGCTGCTGCTGGACGTCGCCGGCGACGAGGAGGAGGAAAGAAGAGGAAGGGGGAGAAGGAGATGGAGGAGGAGACCAAGGCCAATCTGGTCCGCCGGGAGCGGCTGGAGAAGGGGCGTGGAAGGGGGGGACTGACGGAGAAGCCGCCGGAGTTCGTCCCCAAGCCGGGGTTCAGGCTCGCGGTTCGGGGCAAGCCGGAGGAGTAGCAAAATACGAGGAGGGAGGGTTACGAGATGCCGTCGCCGTGTATTTTCGCCGCTGCTTTTTAATAGAGCCTCGCATTGCTGGCAACAGCACTCACTCCAGCTACCTAGCGATGATATAATACGCTGTATTGATGCGTTGGGTCTCTACCTCTCTTCCTCTTGCTATATCTCATGAATCCTCATACCACAATGCCGAGCACGGAGCACGAGCACGAGGTCGAGAACGACGGCAATCTCGCCGCCACCCCCCACTTCCTCCCAGTCACAAACATTTATAGGCTTCCTAAGCCCCCCAGAAAGTGCCTGGAATACGTGATTCCTACCGCCCCAAAAGTATCTTGAGCTGTAAGTAGGGCTTGGCGAAGAGCGTCCGAAAACTTTAGCCTCGAGGCTCACCCCCCCTCCTCCTCCCAGTCACAAACCGTCTATGCTCCAGGTCTGTGGATAGGCTGGTGGGGGAGGAGCGCGGGAGGCTGTCGTCGTGCTTGCGGGCCAGAACGTAGCCGTTCCCGTCGCCGGACCACCACCAGCACACAGCTGTACCTCGGTCTCTTCCTCGAACCCGTCGCTTCCGGGCGTATTCGGCGCAGACAGCAGACCGAGACGATCGCTAGTTGGCAGGCACTGTGGCAGTTGAGGATCGAGGAAGGTTTCATGGTCTCTGCAGCTCCTCTGGGCTCAATATATGCCTACATATGCGTGCAGCCCCGGGGCACCGCCGCTAACGGACCTTTCTGGAGAACCCATCGGGACGTTAGCACTTGCGCTGCTGAGCAGAAGGTTATCGAGTGAACATAGGGGCGAACAGCAAGAAAGACATCCATACCAGCCTGGTGTCCAGTTTGGGACGTTGTTCCCATCCCCTCTTTTCGGCAAAGGACAGGGCGGGTGTGCGTCATCATTGATGCCGATGTGGCAGCTGGATGAACGCACTGGCGGGTCTCACTCAACTCCTCCTGATTAAGGCCGTATTTTAAAACCATCGGTCGACGAGAGGAAGTCAGTCTCGCTCCGTGGGTGGAGAGGTTTTGTTTAACCCTTTGGCATTCATCGTCTCGACCATCTGCCTCGTCGACGAGAAGTCCATTCACGACGCGATTTTGCTTCAAGAAGAGCTCGAACTGCTCCTTCGTACCGTCGATATTGGACACGAGCAGATCCGATTTACTAGGCTTTCCGGACGAGCTGCTCGTCGAACTCATAGTGAGGTTGGCTCTTAGGAGCTTGGCGGCTGGGCCTCAGTATGGTGTCGGCTGCGATGAGTCGCTCGGGAAGTGAGGGAGGACGAAAAAAGAGAAAAAAAATAAAAGAGAGAAGATTTAAAGTTGTAAAAGGTTATGGGAGGAGGGATTAGAGGAGGAGGAAACGCGGTAACTGGAGGAGTTCCGATTGTTATATCGTCGCCGTCAGGGCAACCGTCGGAGGCAACCGCTGCCTTGCCTTTCCTTCACTTCCCTTCCCCTCCCGGCGGCAGGAACCTTGATGGCCTCACAATAGCTCACAGTGTCGACTCTCCTGTGCCGCTCATGGACAAGTCCCCAATTCCGCCTAAGCAAAAGACCCTGTACCCAAGCCGAAGCTGATTCCAATGTGGGAGGCTCGCAAACCTTCGAAGCCTGTCGCCCCCAACGCTGATGCTGTTCAGGCTGAGTCTTCGAATACCTCCAACTCCAACGCTGATGAGGTTAAGGACGACGAGCTTCTCTGCTCAACCGATGCACTCCTAGGCAAAGCGTCCAGGGAGTTTCTTTCACACCGCCTCGATGTAGTTCTCGTATCGTGAGCACCAAAGGTCGCCTCCCGGAGCTCTTCCGTTGCATCCTCCTCGGCCTCCTTACTATACCTGGCGTGGTCTCTAAGATGGAGATGGAGTTGTTCTGGCGGCCCAGGTCGGCTGCCGCATCGAGTACGGCACGCTCATCAGATTCTTCGAGGCCCCGGCTGGCAGCGTGACCCGATGAGACGCGCGCCACACGGTGTTCAAAGTGACCCTGGCCCATGTGCGCAACGGGATGTTAGGAGCGCGCGGGGCAGAATGCCGCTGAATGGGTCGTCCGCCTATCCTTTACTAGAGGGGAATGAAAGAAGGCGTAAGTCGACAAAGGGCTTCTGATGAGGTGGTGGAAGGTCTTGTTTCCTCGGTCTCTTGCACTTCAAACCTTGCGAAGACCCGCATCGGGGACGACGATGCGTTGGGGAGAGCAGGATCGGTTGTCGGCGAGACTCTACCGACGGTTGTGGTCGTGGTGACGCTTGTGCCGATAGCTCTGATGATGATGATGGTGGTGGTAGTGATTGCGGTGGAGGCGGCCCAGCTTCGATGTCAAACTGTGAGTCGGATCACCATCCGAGCGCCCCAACTGGCCGCTGGGAAAGAGCCGCGGCAACATAGGACTAGAGGGAGGGATACTCTAGGCCTACAATCCCAGCTAGGCTTGGAGTCGAGGGGTCGGCTGTCTTTCGGCTACATCGTCTCTCTAGACTTGGGCCCTGTGCCGTGGCGGGACTCTCTTGAAGTCATGGAACAACCGGTTGCGCGCGCTGGCTCCCGCATATAACTGTGAACACATCCATGGCAATAGCTCATTGTGAGAGCTCTGGTCCCTGTCACGCGAGTCCCTATCACGGTCGCCTCCCCTATCGCCGCCGTTGCGGTCTCCGCCTCCGTTTCGCGTGGAGAGGCTAACCCCGTCGCGTCGTGTCCTGGGCGGTACTCGACGCCCGCCCGCTGGTGCGCGGAAGTGTTTGGGCGATGGTCTAAAAGGTGGATATGTAAAATACAGGTACTCTCTTGAGGTGTTCATGGAAAGCCATATCCGGCTTGGCGGTTTCACAGTCCATCGTTCGATGCGTTGATGTGCTGGATGGGTGCGGCCGAGGATTTGCGTCAGTCGTCGCCTGGAACCTTGGCACGTGTGGGGATAATGTGGCAGTCAAATATAGCAAGGCGTAAAGAGATGAGAGAGGCGAACAGCTTACCATGGAAAACGCACTCCGAGGCAGGTGTTGAAGTGTCGCGACACGGTTGATGAGACCGACATCAGAGCTGCCGCTGTTCCGGGTCGTCTCCATGGACTCGGGCACCCCGGCAGGTGGCTGTCCTAGTTCCACTCAACGCGCCCCGGCCGCCGTGATTCTGGAAGCCTCCGCGGGCGCCACGGCCGCCGCGGATGTTGAGGTGCGGTCCTTGCTCGCTCCGTTGGTAGTGGAGGTCCTGGGCCTCGACGCGGAAGAACCTTAGCGAAGAACTTCGTTTTTGTCAATACGGGCTGGTGGTCGGATTCTCGGTCACTGGTAAGCGCCACCTACCTCGATATCGCCCCGAACGGCCGTGAGGTCCGCGTCATGCTTCAGTTCTGTCCTGGTCCTTAGCCTGCTGAGTGTCCGCAAGGCTCTTGACCTTCACATGCCCCCATGTCACTTACCCGACTAGTAGCCCTCTGCACTTAGTCTATCCGCCAATGCCCCACGCGCCCAACCTTCAGTTCGACTTTCGCCTGGGTCCTCGAAGCTTCCCGACGGTCTTCCTCCAGCTGCTGCCTCTCGGTCTCGTGGAGCGGCGGACCCGGATAAGCAACGCGGGATGGGGCTGCACTGAGGCACAGTGAGAGTGTCTAAGCTGGTGTGCGCTAGCTGGGCGCGCTGCACGTAAAGACGGCCGGAAAAATCTAGGCGAAGCAGAGCTTCCACCCACCACCAGACACCTATCATCATCCAAATTGTGCGCGAAAAAGGATGTCAGTTTGAGGTCCGATCCATGTTGCTCGCCCTCTGGCGATCTTGCAAGAGCTGAACTTGGTTCCGAGCAATAACTTACAAGTCTTGTGCCTTGGCCTCTTCTCGAAGCGAAGAATCACCAAGCCAGGCTTGCCTGTGACTTTGGCCAGCTTCCTCCAGAACTTCAAAAACAGCATACCAATCTAGAGTTGGAGGGGGGGGGGGTTCTGAGCCAGGGGTAGTTATGAGCCAGTGAAAAATTTATCCACCCCACCAAAAATCGGTTCTCGACAAAAATCGCCCCCTGGGCCTCCCAACAGCCGCGACTCGGCATTGAATGAAGCTATTTACATTTTAANTCCCAACAGCCGCGACTCGGCATTGAATGAAGCTATTTACATTTTAACTTCGTAAATAAATTATATTATGGATAATCTTCGATTTTCTGACCTGACAAACGCAATCAACGAAGTGCTGGCTGGCACGAGCATCCGGAAAGCCGCATTGCGATATGGGATAGACCGCTCCACCCTTGCGCGCCGGAGTACCGGCACACTCCCCCAGCGTTTGGCCCATGAGGACCAACAGAGGTTATCGCGAGTACAAGAGGAGGATCTGGTATCACGGATTCTTTGTCAGGAGACCCTGGGCTATGCTCCCACCCATCGCCAGCTATTCCTAGCGGCCTCGGCCATGGTAACTCTCAACGGTGATGATCAGCTCTTAGGGAAAGGCTGGACCAAGGGCTTTTTGCACCGCAACGAGGCTGTAAAAACCAAAATGGGGAGAAAGATCGAATGCGCCAGAGTCAAGTCCGCAACCCCTGAGAATATCAATATGCTGTTCGACTTCTAGAACACCCTAGATTGGGTCAAACCGGAGCACATCTACAACGCTGATAAAGTCGGCTTCATGGAGGGGAAAGGGGCAGACGGTCTCGTGGTTAGGAGCTCTGAGACGTCCCCCAACGTGGTGGGAGTCAAAGCTGACGGGAATAGGACTTGGACCTCTCTAGTCGAGTTCTAGTCGAGTGCGTAAGCGCGAGTGGGAGAGCCCTGGACCCCTTGGTGATTTTTAAGGCTGCCAGCATCCAAGATCAGTGGTTTTCCGACGAGGTCCTCGCCTCCCACCTCTCCTGGATGGTTTTCTATTCGAAGAATGGATGGACTGGCAATGATATTGCCCTAGAGTGGCTAGAAAAGGTGATTATCCCGTAAATAGAGCCCGATCAGGGAGAAGCGCGGTTCCTGGTAGTAGATGGCCATGGCTCCCATACAACCGACAAGTTTATGGTTCACTGCTTCCTCAATTATATTTACCTCCTTTCCCTACCTGCCCACACCTCACACGTCACCCAACCGCTGGACCGGGGAGTCTTTTCCCCTTTGAAAACAGCTTACCGCAAGTATTTCGGCGATCTGGCTGCTTTGACCGACTCTTCCCCCTTGGGAAAGCTCAACTTCCTAGGGTGCTACTTAAGGGCAAGAACTGAAGGGCTGAGCGAGAAGAACATCGAATCCGGCTGGAGGGTTCCCGGTCTCTACCCCAAGAACCGTCAGAAGTGCCTAGATAACGACCATGTGGTTACCGCTGCCCGCCAGGCTACCCCTGAGCCAACCCCTGACGCCAGCCTCCCTGATATCGCTACCCCCAAAAGGGGCAGAGATATTTTGGACCTTCTCAGAGGTCCTAAGGACAGCCCTCACAGTCGGAGAGTGCACCAGAAGGTGGCCCGCGCTTACGATCATCAAACGAGTAAGCTGGCCTTGAAGGACCGAGAGATCGCTGAGCTGAGGGCTCAGTTGGAGAGAGCCCAGGCCCGGAAGAGGAGAAGGTTAAGCGAAAGCCCAACTCTCAATTTTCTTCACTTGCTGAAATTGCCGCCCAGCGCAATAGGGAACCGGAACAACGTCGAATTGCTGCAGCTGTCGAGGAGGTAAGGGAGGGGTCCTCTAGTGAGGAGGAACGCCCTCCCGTATAGAGATCTAGGCGCCAGAGACGTCCTACCGCTCGGGCGATGGAGGCATGGGATTCTGATGATGATGGCGATTAATTTTCTATTTTTTGTGAATTTTTGGCTTCAAATTTGGCTGCAATCTATTCTTTTTTACTTTGGTGGTCATAGTGGCTCATAACTACCCTTGGCTCATAACTACCCCCTTGACTCTAATTCTTCAAACAAAAAGATGCAGCGCACCCCCAACGTCTACCACCCAGACCGATATTACCGGCGTTACTTCCTATTAGAAAGCTTGGGCGCTATATCTAGCTATTCGAAGGACCGGTATCATAAATGGAAACCGAAAAAATCGCGAGCTGCGAAGAGGATCTGGTGAAGGTCGTTTGAGCTCGGGTCTAGCCTCATAAGTGTATCATGCCTAGCGCAATGCAAAAGGATCTCGAGAGGCAAAATACGTAGAATCACTATCAAAAGAGCGATCTGAAGCCTCCTGGTCTCAAAACCGTCGTATTGCAAAGCTAGTGGTCATGGCGATCAAAGTGGCTAATCTACAGGCGAGGAGGGATCGAAATCAACGGAACAGGTGGCCCAACAGATTACGTAACCAGTTGGTCACGTGGCCCTGACAGACCTCCGAGGAGGATCTGGTGGAGGTCGTTTAAGCTCTGTGTGGCGTTAGAAAACGCCTTAAGGAGAGAGGTTTCGGAAGCCTCTAGGGAGAGTTTTAGAGGCTCTTCCGAGGCAAAAAGAAGCCGTATTTATAGACTTTCTAAGCCACTAGAAAGTGCCTGGAACATGTGATTCCTAACGCCACTGTCAAACTAAGCGTGCACTTGAACTCTGCTTGTGCTTGCAAAAAGCCGTGATCTGTTCTCTCTCTCCCTCTGGCGCTGATCTGCAGAGATGTTCTAGTCTACTAAATCAGGGGCGTTTCCGGCTAATTGTTGTTTCTAACCCGCTTTAATGCCTGAGGCCCTCCTCGTTTCCTTAGTCAGGCACCTAAATGGCCCTTCCCGGTTTCTCTGCGCCAGGCCTTCCCTTTCCTCTCTTCGCCAAGCCTCGGGGCCAAAGTCCTCGGACGCTCTTCGCCAAGCACTCTGGTCTGGCCTCATGAGTGGGTGGAGAGTATCTTGAGCTGCGAGTAGGGCTTGGCGAAGAGCGTCCGAGGACCCTGGCCTCGAGGTTTCGTATGAACTCTACCATATGTTCGTCTTGTCCCATTTTGTATGGGAAAAGTTAAAAATCGACTCACGGCCATACAAACCATCTCCCGATCCCTACTTCGATGGCGGTGGGTGCACCGGAAACGGTGGCGGGGGCGAGAACGGTGCTCGCTTTGTACGCACCACCCGTCGTTACGATGGAGGTCGATCTCGGGATCAAGTTCAACATCTGAATCGAAGTCTAGATGGACAAAAGAAGGCAGATGCGACAGGTTAGCGGACAGAAATGGAAACGAGACGAAACAAAGGTAGGAAGACAGGATGACAGGAAGCACGTGAAAAGAAGGTAGATACTAACCATCGGCTCCGGACATGTCCTCGTTTTTGTCACTACCGATTGGACGGCTCAGTGAGGCCTTCGGACCGGCCTTGAGAGGTGGGCAATTGTATCGGTGTGCTTTTATTCTACGGCGGGGACGGTGATAGATTGCCTCGAGTCTTGCCGCGCAGACCGGGTCTCTCAGATGGCCTGTGTGATCGCCAACGTTAGCAGATAGTCTCCGCGTCGATTTGGGTAAGCAGTCAAGAGATGAAATGGCAAAGAAGTGTTACCAAATCACTTACCCGGAGAGAACAGGTAACTAGAGAAAAGAAACCCGGCAATTATTCGAGTGGCGGGGTCGGTATTCAGGCTGATTCTTCGATTGTGCACAGCTCAATCGACGAGGTTGCTTCGTGGCCAGGAGAGCTCTACAGCGTCTATTTCTGAGTTGACTCCGGCCGCCGTTCTGCCTCCGAGGTCGACAAGTCCACTGTCGGCCAGTAATTGATTAGTCTCAGATTTCACACCAGTATTTTAGATGCAAAACTCGATCTGGGTTGAGAAAGGTGCGGTGGTGGATAGATCTCGGTCGGTCGGTCGGACGTACCTGAAATAAGCCTAGAAAGCCCTGGGAGACTGAAGACAGCGAAAGTCGAGGTGAATTGCCGACTACCCCGGGGTGCGATGTCTAGCATCAAATGTAGGTATTGGAAAACCCGAGCCGAAGCCAAGTAGACTGGGGTGAGTCTGTGGTAGGAAGATGAAGGGGTGAAGATGGAGATTGCAAGGCTCTGTTGCTGGTGGAGCTGCAGAGGTGAAATCGAAAAGACCAAGTGGTGTTTCCGGGGTCACGTGGATGAGCCTTGTTCTATTTGATCACCGCACGGTACAGAAGATGTCTTTTTCCCCTTATCAACTTAGGTGGTAGGCACGGATACGCTCTGAGCGTCTAGGGTCCCTTAGTGGACCGGGTTCCGCAAGCATGCTCTGTTTCAGCACTATTTACGCCCATCAACCAATCGCTATCTCCACTGCAGCCACAAGCAGAGGCCTACAATCGACTTATCACTCCTCCACGACTGCCAATCGGACCATTCTTGGAAATCTGTCCTCTCGCGCTTGACGGATGTGACAGCGACATGAAATATGATATTGGAGGTCACTTGTTTTCTCTTAAATTCCAACGACCTGCATTTGTTGCAAGAGAATTAAACTCGGAAGAACAATCAGAAAGCAATTCGCTCAAGATATACTAGTACTATCATCAACACGATGAGGCAACAAATGTGACGACCTGCTTTCTGGCTCCTCTATATCTCTTGTGTCCCTCTATGTCAGATTCGTTATCGAGATGCTTGTAGCTTCAGGCGACGAAGTGAGCGTTGAGAACAGCGCTCTCGGCGGGAGCCGCATGGGTCCAGACAATTGTCCTGTCACTACCGTCACTACCTCGCTCACCAGCATGCTCGCGAGCATTGGAGGGTCCAATAAGCAGAGAATATTTAAACATTAATCTCGGCGAGCTGCCCAAGTCCTTTTCTGGATTCAGAGCATCCGGCAAGATAAGCACGAAGCGAATAATGATCAATACATATGGTGAATATCTAGACACCCACTGTCTCAGCCCGGGCCGGTCCCTCTGACTGCCTAGCTACGTTTGCAGCACTTGTAGTTGCTCCCGCCTGGACATTTATCTGAAGAGGTTGGAGCACCGGTCGTCAGTCAGGCTACGTCCCCCTTTTGCTGTTGTGATGGAAGGCGCGGAACGCAATAATGGTGGGACTTACTGCTAACGAAATGGTCCCCCTCGTCAGTCCGGCACTGCCCCCTGTCCGTCCAGGCGCACGTACTGCTCTCGCCGTCGCACTCAGTGAGAATGCAGCACCGGATGCTGTTGCCGTCGTAAGGGCAGTAGCCTGCGAAGTCGGAGCGGCCGCCCCACCGCTTGCAGTCCTTTCGCGAGATGCAGATGCCGTAGTCGTCGTCGGTCAAGGCGCCTCCCACGAGGTGTGTGCACTTTCCGCCGATAGCTGCTAGGGCGGTTGAAGGTAGGAGCGAGGTTGTTGCGGCGAGAAGTAGGAGGGTATTGAGGTCGAGCTTCATGGTCGTTGTATTTGGAGGAAGGGAAGGATAGCAGGAAGGGGTACTGATGGCGATGGGGACCGTGGTACAGTAAGTTTGAAGGACAATGAATATTCTTGATGGCGGGGGCTTGTCGATTCTAGGTTCGATAGGTTGAAGAGTGGAATATAGATGGCTTGAGGCTTGTGTGATATATCCGAAGAGATCGGGGCTGCCCCTGACCAGCCCTATATTTAGAGACTCAGGGGCATCACCAGTTGCTGGTTGATGTAGATAAGCCGCCTAGCAGACTCTCAGACATTATGTCCTGATTATCGACTGATGCTCAGCTTCTCTGTTAGTCATCTTAATTTTGTACCTGCTTGAGCTCAGCTGCTAATGGGGCGCAGCCACTCAGCTCCGGGTACAAAGCCCGGAACCGGCTCGGCGCATCGCTCCGCGGCACACCGTTGGACAATAT
This sequence comes from Ophioceras dolichostomum, assembly GCA_003049485.1. NCBI lineage: Eukaryota > Fungi > Ascomycota > Sordariomycetes > Magnaporthales > Ophioceraceae > Ophioceras > Ophioceras dolichostomum. The sequence goes on along the minus strand of PYST01000473.1, from coordinate 13,040 downwards.
CTTTAGGAGACGGGCTGTGCCGTGCCGGAAATCTCGCTTGGATGCTCCGCCGCCCTTGGGTGGTCAACTAATGCTCCGAACTTTGGTCATCAGTGCTGACCCTCACGGGCGGCCCGCCCGGTTCGCGCCCAAGGCCGTCACTCCGCTTGGAAAAATGATAGCCGAAGAGCTATTCACTTGTCAGGCGGAGGATCATCAATTGTCTTGCCAAAGGATAGGGTTGAGGAGCGGGCGGAATGTGACTTTGAATTTCAGCACGTTCTCTGTATAGTCGGCGTACCGGGCTCACCGTCATACTGACTGAAAACAAAAAATTATGAGATTGATCTGCCTTGCGAGACTTCCCTCCCGTTTGCCTCCCTACGTGGCCAAGAATTTGCATCAGCGATGATTCAATAATCGAGGGGCATTCATAGTGGTTGGGGGATTCAGTCACCTCCCAGGAGTTCTTGTGTGCTCGTTTATCGTGTGAAGCTCATGCTCGTTGCTCACTCTGAGTTTAACTCGATATTCCTGGAACTAATTCATCCGATAAGAAGCCATTAATGTTCGTCATTGACTTTGCTTTCTAGTTCCTCTCGGGACGAAAACCCCACGGCGAGCACTACCTGGTAGAGTAATCGCCTTCCGGACACGAAAGTTAAAATAATCTAGTAGTGTCATAGTTCTATCGGCTATGCTAGGCATCACTTACACTTCCATCTCGTGTCTAGGTACTTTATCGTACTCGTGGTTTGTCATTCACTTGCCGCCTGTTGCTGGTGACACCAATCCCCTCATAGGTTTAAACAGGGACAATTATGTAACGTCTATCCTGTCTTACGCTCCTGGCCAGTGCCGCCCGCTTTACGCTACGGCGATCGAGAGGATGACGTGTCGGATGTCGAGTTGCAATGCGGCCACGGACAAGTACCCCGGAGCTGTGCCTCAGAAACTGCGTAAGCACCGTCTCATCGGTAGGTAGCGGCTCATGTTCAGTGCGGTCCTCGTCGGCCCGCCGGCGCTCAACCCGGTCTGCAGCGACGTGCGCTCAAAGGGAGACCGGTGAAGGCATCAGACCGCCGTAGCGTTTCGTGAAGAAGAGTTCTGCTATCTGACACGAGGGTAGCGGATCTGACTAAGGAAGGTGGTCTGAGGTGAGGGATGCTGACCACTGAGGGTTAATAATGCAACCACGTCCCAGTAAAATCCAGACTTCTGTAACCACGTGAAAAGAACCCGTTGCTTGTATGGATTTGGTTGAGACTTGGCATGCTTGTTGAGTGCTCCTTTTTTATCTCTGGATTCCATTCACAAGACCCTACGTTGCAGATCTTCGCCGGATGGCTCTTTCAGGGAGCTTACAGCGTCACTGTATCTTACTTATCACATATCAGGATATTTTTTTAAGCTCACAGGCCTGGCGACGTGAGTTTCTCTTGGGGTAAATTATATCTGGCCCAAAACGACTATTCGTTAAACTTCCTCACTTGAGTCCTCAAGCAAAGATAGTTAAACCACGGCAAAGAGCCTATAGTGATGACAACTCTGGCAGGGGAATCGCCGAGAAACTGATGTCTTTTGAGAAAGTGCATTGTGATTGGACCAGAGTTCATCAGGGAACCACTTGCGAACCATGGTTGAAGTCCCTTTGGTGCTCGCATAAGCAACCCAAGTGGTTGTCAGGCGACGTGACAGTGGCATCACGAGGAATGCCGGCTCGCCCGCGAGAAAGAGAACAATGCGCCGATCATGACTTGTTGTGGGAGTTGTAAAATCTTCTCGTTGAAACAATAGGAGTCGACAGTGCAACCGAGGCTGACACATACAGGATCACACAAGAACCTACAGCAGCAACACCTGCCGGTGATAGAGAATACGCAGTTCAAGGAGGCTCTCCTAACTAACTCCAACATCATCCCGGTAATGGGATCTCAGCAGCTATCCAAAGCCGCCCGGCCATCGCCGATGATGATTCCACATATCGTGCTGCGATGCTGTTGAATCCTTCTGCGTTGAGGTCAAGATACGAGCAAAAGGAGATGTCTATAAAAGCCGCCAGTTCTCCCCAGTGTAGACGGATCAAAAAAGAGGAAATCATCAGCACAAGAACAGACCTCAAAGCTTTTCGTTCCGAACCGAAACATCTTCATTCTCGCTCCAAGAACTAGCCAGCCTCCACCCCAACCCCCTCCATCAAAATGGTCAAGTTCACCATCGCTCTCCTCGGCGCCATTGCTGCCCTCACCGGCAACGTGGCGGCCCAGGCCCCCATCGGCACCACCTGCGTGCCGAGCCAGTTCTACTGCGGCAGCCACCTGCTCAACAACGGCGCCAGTATGTGAAGACCAACAGCCTCTCTCTCGCTCGTATATCCCTCTCCCGTCTTCCCTCTCTCCTTCTGCCACACTAACGCATGCCGCGATTGTTTGTCTCACATCCAACCAGCCTTCAACCTCTGGAAGGCCCGCATCGACGCCGCCCTCACGGCCCGCGGCCTGCCCGCGGACGGCGAGCACGAGTTCAACTCGCTCTTCTTCTGCTCGGCTCCCGACGCGATCGCGCTCGACGAGTTCTGCTTCGACACGCCCGGCAACCGGTGCCAGCCGGCCAACGCGCGCGCGTGCACCGGGTCGAACCCGCTGAACCAGAACGACTGCTGCGGGCCGAGCATCTGAGCGCCGTTTGCGCCGTTGCTCGGGGACGCCGTTCCTAGCACTACTCTCCTGTAGCTAATCTAGTAGAAGGGTGGGTTCGTATTAGCGCTGTGGTTGGGCTTAAATCGAGGACCAGGGGGTTTGGCCGGGTGGGTTGGCTGGTGTCAAGAATGGAGAACCTAATTGTGGCAATACGCTTCCACTATTCTACATGACCTTCTATCAACTTCTACTGTCTTCTATCTTCTTCTATCACATAAGTCAGAACTCGTCTCTTCCAGAACTGCCTTTACTATTTGTAATACAGTTCTAGAAGATTGTACAGTTCTTTACTCGTGTATATATAGAGCTCTTCTGAGCATCACATTCTCTAGCTAGATCTTGAGGACAAGTCACTCCTTAGTAGTCTCGTCCCAAACTAGAGCTGGCTTCCTCCCGTTCCTCACGTTATCAGGCTATCGATCTTGACAGCTGGCTTGGTTCGAGCGGAGAGGATCGACGGGTTGCTGAGAAGCTCGGTGGGCTTGAGTCTGTCGGGTTGAGTAACGCCGAAGTGAGGGATGCGGGTGCATGTCTGAGTGTGCGCGGCTTCGAGAAGTCAGGGATGGAAGCTTGGGGGCTGGACCGGCCTGGGGGCCTGGTCGGGGTAAACGGTCAGAGGGTGCTTTCCGGAAGGACTCTGCATTTCTTTTTCTCCTCCCTCACTTACCTTGCATTGATGAAAAACCAAATACGAACACAGCTTGGCTAGTTGCTGCATGGTTTCGTGTGCCACTATTGGCGTGATGCGCAGTCTGTTTGTTGTAGTTTTTGAGCGACTGGGGCTGACGTAGGAAAGCCATGTAGGCCGGTGTGCTCAATAGCCGGTTGCGTCGACCTAATTAATGTGGTCAGATTTAAGTTCGAACTAAATTAGCGTCTGTAGGGATTGGACTTGGGTGTAGAAGGCTTGGGTCCGCGGCCACCAACCTTTCTTACCCGGATGGAGTCAAGTCAGTGAAGTTGAGGCGTTTTGGGGTACCAAGATACGGATTCTCTGCATCCAGTACTCAAAACATAGACCTCTCTTTTGGAAGCGAAGAGCTGATTCTTTCTCGTATTCTTTTTTTCGGACCCAATTGTTTTCTGCAACCGCCGGCGGCAAAGGGATGACCCGATGAAGGCAGTGTCCACCTCCCAGGCACGCCAGCACTCCCTTTGTTGACCAAAAATGGTTGGAACCTGTAAATGGTCATGTGCAGATCACATACCTGAATGTTCACCAATCCTGTTATCTCCAACCGCCTAGTTGGTGTGGGTGGGTAGAGTGTGGGGATGTCACTGATACTTCTGCCTGCCGCCAAAAGAGCTAACATCCCGCTCTCTCATCACCTGCCCAGATACTGACTGACCGGGGGAAATGACCACCGCTCTCCCAGCCATAACTACAAAGAAGTGAAGTGAAAAACCACGTCATGTCGCTCTGTCCGGGCATCTGCAGGACGGGAACCCGTGAGTGTTGTAGCACTCGTGAATCATTGGGCCAGCAAGCCCCCGAAAATAGGCGGTATCGCGGGCAGTCATGCAATCTGGGCTACCACCAGCATGCCACCAGCCGGAAATGTGATTCGGCCGGCATTTTTGCACGAGTGTGGCATCTTGCACGTATTGCGGGGGCCAGTGCTTCTGTCTCGTGGGAGGCGTAAGTTTCTGCGGGCATTTCCCGTCGAATGTGTGTGTGTTGATCTCGTCCTCCCACCCGATATCAGAGCGAGCAGGTGCACGATAGCTACCTGGGGTCTGGCAATTCTGTTTCTACCCAAAGTAGTAGTTGACCGAGCCTGGCCGATGCATGCTGTTGGTGTCAAGTGAGTTCATTCTCTCAGTGGAATAAGGATGGCTCTCCGGTCTCAACCGCGTGCGAGTAGCTTTCCTAAGGTTTGTATTTTGCTCTCCCACCTTCTCCCTCCTTCTGCAAGCTGGGTCTGTTGGCCATACGGAGAGGCATGGCTGGGGGTTGAGTGAGGTAGCTTCGCCATGGGTGCACTATCCGACTTGTGGCCACCGGCCAGACCATGATTTTGGACTCATCCTGACCCCTTCAAGCCTATGCATGAAAGCCACGACTGAATCAAGACCATTTCACCGAATCGAAATTGGAGAGCAAAATAACGAATGGGGAAGCGTGGATACTATGGAGGTGCTCTCAACGAGCTCATTGTTTCTCGGTGAGGGAAGGCCTAGGTCTTTGGGATGGGGCACAGTGGGAGTTTGGTAGTGCTCCCATCATTCGGGCGTCGTCACAGCCCCAAAAGTAAGGGTGTCGTCAATATTGGATGCGGGGGGAAGCTGCGGATTCCCTGCTTGGTTGACTGGTCTACCTTGTGGATGCCTGCATATGCGAAATGCAGTTGGTTGGTTGTGCCAGGTAGCACAATATGCTCCCTTGCAGCTGTGACCACCGAAATCGTCGCCATCTGGTTGGGTCGGCCGGTCTGCCCTCCTTCCCTTCCGAATACTTCCAAATCAAAAATTTGGGGACATTTGGGTGGTGTGCCACATCCACCTCTGCACCCTCCATCTCTTTCATCACGTTCGCTGATTGACATTGTGCCGAGCTGAGACACGGCGTGACGACTCCCGACATTGCTCCCTTACTTCCCGACTCTCTGCTCCGCTGCCCCTCCGGAACCAGTCCGACGGATACAGACAGGCTTAGGCGTAGCCGCCTGTTTTCCTCCCCCATGCTCTCGCGCCGGATGCTTCCCGTGCCCAGGATGTCTTGGGTCGTCCCTCAGCAGCCCTCCGCTCGGGTCTGCCCACAGACATTCTTCCGTAAATCCCTTTCGATTTATGATAAAAAAGATGGCAATCCACTTCCGGCGAGCGACCCAACCCATCGGTGCTGTCTCACACAGTCAAACCAGGCTCCCGGATTCCTCTCCTCTCCGTCCTCCCATCTTGTGTCATCACAACATAATTGGCTCGAGCCCTCGGTCTCCCCGACCCTCTCCCGTTGAGAAGCAAGCGACCTGCCTAGCCAGCGACCGATATTACTATGGCTGACTTGGAGTCTACGTCGGATGATACGGAGCAGCTGACTTCGGTCTCCGACGAAGAGGGAGGATCTCATCTCTCGCTGGTGAGTGCTCCACGTCGTCCTGCCCAGTCTTATCCCATCCTTGCCTAGCTGTGCCTACATCATATAAATGGGAGACTGGGGGCATCCCTGGTCGGATGGATGACTCCCTCACTCACTCACCATGCTGTTGTCTGTTAGTCTTCTGACTGGACGGAGTCCTTAAAGTCTAGCCTCAGGCAATACCCAACCGAAAATGGCCGAACCTACCATGCCATGGAATCCGGAAGCACGTCTACCAACCTCCAACCCCTCTGCCTTGCGATAATAAGTTACGAGATGCTAACTTTTGACTGTGGCCTGATGTTCAGAATACGTGCTCCCCAATGATGAGGTGAGCATAGCCGTCTCTGCATGACCTCGGGCATCGTGATGTCATCCACATGGGGCAAAGCGCCTACTGACTGACTGGCAACTACGTCGATAGCTCGAGCAAGACAGGCTAGGTATGCAAGTGCCCTCTGAGTAGCATCACTAGCATCACTCCAGCGAAGCACGCTGACAACCCTGGGCAGAGATCCTGGCTGAGATCTGGATGCTTTCGATGAAGGGGCGCCACTGCATCTGCCCAAAGAATGACAGTGCCCGCACGGTGCTGGACATGGGCACGGGAACTGGAAATTGGGCCATTAGCTACGGTAGGCATGCTTCATCTCATGGGCTTCTAGAGCAAGACTTGCGTCGAAGCGCATGATGTTTGATGATTAACGATTGGCGGCGCCCACGGCTGCAGCGGATGAACATTCGGAGACGGAGGTCCTCGGCGTTGACCTCAGTCCAATTCAGCCGACTTCGTGAGTACCCCGTCATCACTCGAAGATCCTAGCCTCTGATGTGGACTCTCACTGACACCTCGGCGTCCTCTCTTGCAGAATCCCGCCCAACTGCACTTTCGAAGTCGACGACCTTGAGAAGCCTTGGACATGGGGAAAGGGGACATTCGATTTGGTGGTCGGCCGATGCACGAGTGGTTGCTTTAAAAACACGCGCGGCGTCATCGCAGAAGCCTACGAGTGAGTGCTGCACCACCACCACACCACCCACCCGTTTCCTATCTATGCATCGCCAATCCAGTCAACAAGCACACCCTCCCAACAACCCCCGACACCTTTCCCCCACGACACCACTAACTCCTCAGATCGCGTCCTCACTTGTTCACTGCGTCGCGACCGATCCCATTCTGCAAGCTCCCATACTGTGCCAGACTATTGTCGTGTTCAAACTCCCTGATTAAGCTTTTTGTGCTCTCGCTTGCCCAACACAGCATCAAACCGATCATCTCGCGGCACCGCTGTCGGTCCGGACCCCGCATGCCAAACATGCCCAATCTAGGTAGCAGCCGACATACTAACTACTAGCATCCGTCTCTCATCAGTCGCCTCCAACCAGGCGGCTACCTCGAGCTCCAAGACCACCTCTTCCCCGCCCTCAGCGACGACGGCTCGCTCGCGTCCGACTCTGCCCTGGTGCAGTGGTGCAACCTCCTCTCCGAGGGCTCGCGCCTCCTCGGCCACCCGTTTGACGAGGTCGCGCACTACCAGGACTGGCTGGCCGAGGCCGGTTTCGTCGACGTGAAGTACACGACGATGAAGTGGCCGATCAACGCCTGGCCCGCCAAGACTACTTCTTCTGGAGGAGGGGGAAACCACAGGCAGAGGGAGATCGGCCTGCTCGTCAGGCAGGCGTTCGACATGGGCATCGAGGGCCTGTGCATGGCCACGTTCACGCGCGCGCTGGGGTGGACGCCTGAGCGGACGCTGGAGCTATGTGAGAGGGTTAGGAAGGAGGTGGGGGATACGGAGATTCATGGGTATTGGAACATGTGAGTGACCACCACTGGGTGACTGATCTCCTGGCTGCTCGTTCTCTGTCCCGACACTACCTCCAGTATAAATGCTAACATCTGAAACGACTTATAGTGTCGTAATCTACGGGAGGAAGCCTGGTGACAACAACACCACCACTACCACCAGCGCGTCGGCTGCACCGCCCGTCGCCGGCCCTTCCCAACAATACAGTGGAAGGAAGTCCGCCTCTTCCATGTGCTCGCTTTTCTGATCTCTTTTGCTACCTGGAATCAGCGGTCGAAATTGACTGATGTGGAGTGGAATTCTGTTTCATGTACTCTTGTCGACGTTGCTAACTGCAACCCGCTACAAAGTTTGGGTTTGTGAGTTTCTGTTTAAATCTTTATGCTGGATAGTTAGGCCATCACTGTTGACTGAATATACGATTGATGCTCGGAACGCCTGTTTCATTCTACTAGTTACAAGTGCCTGCCCCCTAACGAGCATGGAGTGAGCCCGGGTCTACTTGAGGATTATTTGTTGTGCCTACTATAGGCTAACAACTTCGTCAGGTGGGCGCCTGTATCGACCAACCATCATGACGGGCTACACACGAACACGGCATATTGACGCCCAGTAACTCAGAATCCCGACTCTAGTCCACAAAGAGGAGGTGGACGGACCCATACAGTCAGAGGCGTGCGAACAGACGACGCCACAGCTTGTGGAAACAAGTCCGGGCCGCGAAGGTGAGACGCCCTCGAAAGAGCCTGCCATTATTAAATAGATGTCTAGTTGGAACTGACAAATCGCTCACTGCTTAAGTTTTCATCGGTGGCAGCAATATCAACGAAAGTGAAGACACGTTCTGGGGCACTGCATCACCGTACTAGGCAGGTACCTAGTTCCCCGTCCTTCACTCCTCAACCCCTCGAAGCGGCAAACATCAGCTCCATCAGCCCGGCGCCAACCTCCAACGTGCCCTTCGTGAAGATGTCCTGGCTCGGATAGAATCCGCACGCGGCAGCCGCGTTCCACCGGCCGAACTCCATGCCGAACCCCAGGATCTTGCTCTTTGTCCCGTCCAGCAGGTGCCGGACGTACGCGTGGTCGCTCGAGCACCCCGTGGACGGGTACAGGCCCGTCGCGGCCCGAAGGGCCAAATATGGAAACGCGGCCACTTTCGTCATGGCGCCCGCGATGCGCGCCGCGGCCACGGTCAGCGCGTCCCAGTCCGTGCGCGGGATGTACTCCTGGTACTCGAACCCCGGCACGTCCGGTATGACGCCCTTCTTGCCGTCGAAGGACGGGTCCCGGAAGGACCTGGTCGGGTCGGTGGCCTGGTTCGAGTCGTGGCACCAGCCGTGGATGACGACGCCGGCGTTGGAGTGGATGTCGAGGAAGTAGTTCAGGTCGGGAAAAGAATCCATCGTCCACCTGACGTTCTTGGTCTCCGCCTCGGAAAATGGGCCCGTGCCGTAGAAGATCTCGTCGGAAGCGTTGGTGGACGCCGCGAATATCCCCGGGGCGAGGTGCTTGGTGAAGTTCCACATGAAGTTCCACATGGCGTCGAAGTTGCGGTTCAGGTCGATGCCGATGGAGAAGTGCGGGTCGGAGGGCACGGCGGAGGCCGGGTTGCGGTTCTTGCGCCAGCAGGAGTTGGTCTGCTGGTCGTAGGCGACGCCGTCCGGGTTCACGACGGGGAGGACGACGATGCCCTGGTCGAGCGCGGCGACGACGTCGGCGGCGGTGTACGACATGCCGCCGTACCTCAGGCTGGTGCGGGCTTCTTTCGCGAAGAGGAGGTCTGCCACGAAGTAGATGAGATTGTGGGGCGCGCCGCGCTCGCGGGCGTGGATGGCGGCCCCGAGAAGGACCTTGTAGCCCCTCCCGGTCCACGGGTTGGAGCTCCCGCCGTGGATCTTGGCGCCGAAGATGGTGCGGTTCTCGGCGGTCTTGTAGGGCGTCTCGAAGTACTGGACGCAGGAGGGGAAGCGGCTGGCTAGGGCCTTGAGGGCGGACTTGGTCTCGTTGAGGGACATGATATTGTTGATGGTGACGCTGCCCGGCGGCTGGCTGCCGAGGCCGCGGGGCGGGGAGCTGGCGAAGCGATCTGTGGTCGAGACAGGGACGGTGCCGTCCGCTCCGGCCTGGCGGGCCTAGAGGCTGCCGAGCTGGGCCGGGGACATGATGTGGCCGCCTTGCCGTTCGGCGTCTGTGAGGCAGGCCTTCACGGCGAGGAACTGGTGGAGTACCAGCAGAGAGGGAGTGAACTTCATGATGACAGGTGAGACGTTGTTCTGCAGGCTTGCAAAGACATGTTGGATTAACTCGCCGGAGCGTTGAGAGTAGTAGAGACTTGGGGGGTTTCTGTCTAGAACAACGAGCTGGAAAGGGACAGATTTTATACACAAACTCACGCCCCGCTGCGTTGGACAGCGCTCCATTGTTCTTAGGTGTTACTGTTCTCCCGTGTCGCTGTCACACTACGAAACCCCAACGTGCCTATCTCGTGCTCCCTCACAGACCCCCTGCCTGATCCCGTGTTCCCAGTTGGGAATTCACTTTTGATTGTCAATCTCATTCCTTCCTGATCGGACTCTAACGTTCTCTCCCTCACTCCGAACACAACCTTCGTCAAATACCAACAACCTGCACTCAAGCGCCATCAATCTGCAGCCAAGTATCAGTCATACCATCTTCAAATTAATTATCGATTCCAGACCCTTACAGCTCTAGACCTCCCGCGCTGCTCAGCACATGCCAGAATCTCCCAGCACTTCAGGTTGTCTACAAGCCGGATGCCCCAGCGGCCAAATGCGTACTTCGATGGCCGCGCGACACAAAGCGGGCGCTGTACCGGCACATCATGCGGCACCTGATGCACGTGTATCCTCATCGAGGGCCGCTAGGTAAGTGCTCATTGACCTCCATCCCGCTCCTATTTTCTGGGCAGTTCCCATCACACCTAACACAACGATCCTGCAAATACCCAGGTCGCACCGGCCTTTTGCAACTCTGTCACTCCAAATGGACCAAGAGAGCGCTTTCCAGCCGACCGGTTGCCCGGCTAGCGGCCCTCTGCACCCGGGCGGTCCGCTAAAGGTCCAACGCGCCCAACCCTTAGAGCCAATCCTTTTCCCGAAGTTACGGGTATGTTTTTGCTGACTTCCCTTATCTCCACTGTTGTATCAACCAGAGACTGTTCACCTTGGAGACCTGCTGCGGTTATGAGTACGACCTGACGTGAGACTTATTCCCTCCGGCGGATTTTAAGGGACGTCGAGGGCGCGGCCGTTTCGGCCTTTTTAAGCTCTGCCATGCCAAATATACCAAGACAGCGCCATCCGGCCGCTGCAGGCTCCGGCCGCCTTTCGGATAGTCCTGTCGGAACGGAGCGGGTCCGCTACCAGAGCGTGTTCTAAGGATAGTAAGTACACGTTTCTTCCTTGTCTCTATTCGCTTCCTGGCACACACCGCATCGTGTTATGCTTGGACACTTTAGGAAAAGTATGACGTTGGTGTTCATGGAGTTCGAAGGGATTCCGCCAAACCCAGAGTTCACCAGCTTTTTCGTAGTTGCAAGAATGTTTCGGCTGCTGACCACGTCTATCACGCCTTTGACACAGAGTAGTTCCGCCGGCCTGAGTACGGCGTCACGGGCAGACTCCCACGCAACTAGGATGACATGACTACTTATAGTAGATCCTAGGCCGCAACTAGTTGCGTGGGAGTCTGTCCGTCTAGGGCTGCCCTAGAGGAGGAGGAGGACCACCACGTAGCAATATACGTTAGGAGGACGGGGAGCCGGAGGGTACATTCACGAAGCTGGATAGATCCGCTATCTTGTTCTTGTAACTTGGACCACTGCGTATAACATTCTCATTTCAAATCCGACTGTGGCCCTGACTCCCGTGACTCTGTTCTCAACCAGTCTCTGTCGATGGACGTGGAACTCCTCCAGTGATGATGAGCAATAGATCCTCCAATCTGCCTGACTTCCCCGATTCCAGCTTTGGATGGGACTTCATTTCCAATGAATCCCAAGACGCCTATCCGCTTTTCAGCTTTGGGCAGCTTCAATCCCTCGTCAGAGTATTGATTAGGGCTAGCCTGACGCCTCAGTGGATGTAGGTACCTTGTGAGGGATAGACAGAGTGTTAGGGCTAGTAACCCTGATAAGGCTCTTATCGATTGCAATGATGTGCCCTCCAGAGGTATCGAGTATTTGAGCATTTCCGCCCCCACAAAGCGACAGTTCCAAAAATCTATCTCTGGTCGCTCTCCAGCTCCGCCCACACACAACAAATGCACCAACCGCCTGAGCGACCACGTTCGAGCCTGAGCACCTCTTTAGTCCTCTACCGATAAGAGAAACTTGGCTTCGGTCTCGTGAGTCCGTTGCATGAGTTGTAAGTCTGACGCCCTTGCCCCAAACCCGTACAAAAATGAAGAAAGCACAACCCAAGCTGCAGGCAGAGGTTGGTTGCGGCAAGGCACCCGTTCACCGCAGATTCAGAGGCAGACAGCTCGAAACCACTGCCCACTCCATCGCTGAAATGAACCGAGCTGTCATCGAAAATAGTGTGTCCAATGTGCTAACCCAGGACGGGGAGAATAGTTGGCCGGTACAGCGCATGAGTACATATTGATTTTCGACCAAGACGAACACAAACCCAAAAACACCTCTCTCCGCCACTGTGTCAGTGGTCTCGAGCGAGATAGAGTTTCGAGCTCGTCCCGGCAGCCAATTGGACAAGGCCAGCGACCGCCGCCGGTCTGCTTGATCTCTCCGCGACAGAGATACGAACTGGTGTCAAGTCCACGAGACGTGCCGTGGCAGCAGTACGGTAAGCAATAAACACAGCAACACCGCCCTCCACTCCAGCGCCCTCTTAAAGCGGCAGCTCAATGGGCGAATTCAATCGGACTGTGCATCATTCGAGTGGAAGCTGACAGCGATCGCCTTCAGGACAAGACGTCGTGCCCGCAGCGGTCCGGCCGTCCCACGACCAGCACATGTTCAAGCAGCAGCAGAAGAAGCTGGAGTACAATGCACTACCAACATACCGGTGAGTCCTAGTACCTACCGCTTCCTCCTCCCCTCTTCTACGCTCGAGAGGCATTCGGGTTATATCAGCAATACTCGAACTACTACCCTTAATAAAGATGATGACCGCTGAACTTCTTCCCCCACGAAACCAGCATGCAAAGGCCGGAACTCCTCCACCGCCTCGTACATCTCCGGCGCGGAGTCGCGCTCGTGCTTCCTCCGCCAGAACTCGACGGCGTCCGACCCGGTGATTCCGATGTTTTGTATTTTTACGGTTGGCCGGCTAGCTAGCCATCACCAAGTTCGAGCGGCCGGCCGTCACGTTCAATACCTAGGCGCTCGATGGGGGGTCCATGAACCGATCTTAAAAAGCCCCGCGGGAAAGTGTCGAGACGTTCTTTCCTGTCCCAAATGTCCAAAATTTAGGTGGGCGATCTCCTGGAGTG
>PYST01000472.1:0-24963 GCA_003049485.1 Ophioceras dolichostomum | reverse complement strand
CGTACAACTGGCCATAATTGTGCAGTGGTGAAAGTGGTGTGAAAGGGAGAGAGAATTTTGCGGGGACATTAATTTTTTGGGGGCTGAGTGTGGAAACAAAACAAAAAACTGCCGAGTGACGAGAGTCGTGTGCTTGCAGCGTGCTGCGTGCGGCGTGCGGCGTGGCAGAGGAGAATTTGGCGTCTCATTCGAGGGAGGGATGCGCACATAGCAAGTCGACGGGTTGAATGGTGGGATAAGGCGCGAGGAGGGCACGCGAGGAGACAGTCAGTTCCCGTCACACTGCGTTGGACACTCAAGAAAAAATAAAAAGGGAGGACTTTTTGGGGATACACCCGACACCACCACCACCACCACCACCAGCGGCCAGTCATGCAGGGTGGTCATCATCAAGTGGTCAGTGGTGGTCACCGCCTCCCGCCCGCCCTTTTTCCCCGCGGCCACAAGCCCAAACCACAAGTCCGACGTGGTTGCGCAACAGCGGAGAGGCGGGAAATAAGCAGGAGAGCCATATGAAAGAAGAAAGCGAAAAGAACGGGAGCAAGGCCAAAAGATCTGGTTGGAGACAGTGCGCACCATGCATGCGAGTGATGAAGCCGTAAACCGACATTTGCCCGTCTGCTTGCGCACATCGAAATATCTCCCCCTCCTGTCGCTCTCCAACACTCCAGCGAGAGGACTCGAATCATTCTAGCCAGTCAACGTGCCTGGTTGGAGCAAGGGAACAAAACAAACCATAAGAAAAGAAAAAAACCGTCTGAAGCCGTCCAAGGCCCGTAGCCGTCAACCAGGCTGGTGGTGCGGCCGGCGGTCGGCAACACTGGAACAAGGCTTGGGGGGTGGGCGTGTGGCGCTGGAGGCACTGGCGGGAAAAAAAGCGGCGAGAGGAGGAACGAAGAAAGGAGGGGGGAGGGGGGCCAGAAAAGAACTGGAAGTCTGGAAAGGGCTTGCCTTCCCCACTGTCCGAATTCCCAATTCCCAATTCCCTGTTCCCTGTTCCCTGTCGGTCTCCTCAGTTCCCCACCCCCTCCCTCCCCTCTTCTTCAAGCTCTTCATGAAACCCTTGCCCATAGCAGAGCGCACACGCCCCCCCTCCCTGGTCGCAAAGAGCAAGACATGCTTGTAGACAGGCCAGGCACCTTCGGTCCTGGTAGCTTCTCTTGAGTTGAGACAGTGCGTCGAACAGGGGCGCGCGATCGCCTCAATCAGACCTTGACTGGGACCCATGCTCCACGCTCGTTTTTGCACCAGTACCCAAGGAGAGAAGCCTGGGAGCCAAGCTGCTGCTAACAGCTAGCCTGTCCTCCCTGCTAGGTACCTGATGGAGGGTGACCCCAACCACTGGCCTGGGCTCCGTCGAGGAACGAGAGTGTGCGAACGAGCGACAGTGTGTGTGGTCGATGTGACTGGGCCGGGCTAGCTCGACTCTAACGGAGCTAGATTTTCACGACTAGAAAAAAAAAAAAGTCCTCTCCTTTCGCTTCGCCTGCTTTCCAGTGCGCGAGCACGCTACCCTGCGGATACCCGCTTCGACTACTGTATGCCGTATGTACAGTTCGGAACGGACGGACGGTCCCTTTTTCCCTTTGGATATTTTCGCCTCCTCCTCCTGTTGAACAAACAATCGCGACGAGACGAGCCAGTGACGAACGAGGCTAGGCCGCCACCACTGCGCTCCTCACTGGTGGTCGCCGACCCGACGAACGACTTATTTCCCCCAAAAATTTTCTATTTTTCTTCCTCATCGGTCTTTTTGTCCCTCCACATCCCATACCACCTCAGCGACCCTAGCGAACCCCAGCAACCAGCAACCCAGAACAATAACCAGCAACCAGCATCCCGGGCGGGCAAAGAGATGGCTGTTGGTGATTGCTGACAGAGAGCGAGCGGCAGCGGTCGAGCTCTCATCCCATCCCATCTCATCCCCCATCCCCCCCATCCCCAGTCGCCAGTGCACCATCACCCATCATCACTGATCATCACGTTGCTTCGCCCTGCTGGCGCTTCTTGGTGTTACGGGTGTTTTTCTGCTCTGTTTTTGTGTGGTCCCTTGTGATCACTTGCTCGCTTCAACCCCCCAGCCAGCCGTGCCGCCTTTCACCTATTGCGCGTCCTCGTTTATCCCTTGACTGGCTTGCTTCCTTTGCTCTGCTGTTGTACGAAATACGTTCGTATTGTATTGTTCTATGTACCTTTCGTAGCCCCATCCGTTTGGGAGCTTGTTGGAGACGAGCCAGCCGGTCCATCCCACCCGCCTCTCATCTGCTTCCTCGCTAGCTTGCTTGCTTGCTTTTGCTTTGCGTCCCTGCCAGCCTTGCTGCCGTCCAACCGGCCGGTTCAACCATCCCCAGAACTGCTCCATCCTTCCTATCCTCGTCCCTGCGACTTGGCCATTGGGCAGCACTTCCTTCGATCGGCCACTCACTCACACGCCCACCCCCCTTTCTCTCTACCTGCTATCTCGCTCTCCCGAACCGAACCAAAACCCCAAAACAAGCGCCTTCTTGTGTTTCGACGGAGAAATTGTGGGCTTTGTCGAACGTCGAAGCTTCTTCCCTCGGGCTCCCTGCCTTCCTCACCCTCATCATACGCATCCTAACCCTAGGAGGCCCGGGCCCGGGAACCACGAAAAAGAAGCATCTCACCATCCCATCTGATGCCCTCATCAGACCAATAGGAGAGACAGACCTCGCCCTCGTTTTCTCACACCCTGTCCGTCGCCCTTGGTCGCTGCTCCGTCGCCTCCCTCCCGTTCGGCCCCTCATTCCCACCCACAAGGATACCCAGGCCCAGTGGACCAGAGCCTATTCCGTACCTTGTCCATACTTGTCTAGACCTCCCCCTCCTTGGCATTTTTATTTTCCCTCCTTCCTGTTTTCTTTTCTTTCTTGTCAGTTGTCACCCTGCCCACACACCCCCATTTTCTTCGTCGTACTCCCTGTTTGTCCCTCCCTCCTTCGGTCCGGCCCAGCCAGGTAAACCAAGCCAGGCAAGGCGAGGCCAAAGAAGGTTCGGGGCCAGAGGCGAAGGCAGCCTGTGTGTGCGTGTGCGTGTGTGCAAGTGTTTGTCTGTTGGTGATTTGCGCAACCCTCACCCCGGAGCTTTCAATGGCATCCGCACGCACTTTCCCTCTTGTCTGACGTCTGTTGTCTCGCCGGAGAAGCTCGGTGTTTTGTTTTGGGGGGTTCCTTGGTTCTCCGCTGTATGTGCACACACACGCCTGTAGACAGTTCTGGTCAGTCAGTATCAGTACAGACGGCTACATACAGCCTAAGCTTGATAGTTCTGTACATACCACAGTACAGACCAGGCGAGCAAACAGGCAGGCAGGAAGGCAGACAGCTACATCAGCTACATCAGCTACATCAGCCAACCCAGCCAACCCAGCCAACCCACACAGATCAGATTCATCCCGCCCACCTGCCCGTCTGTCCTGTCTGTCTGGACTTGGTCAAAAGGGCCAAGAGGCTCCCGGATGAACAAGCATGGACCAACAAGGTCCGGAGAGCAAGCGGCCGAGGCTGTCGACCTCACCTTGGTCAGCCGGCGTCTCTCTTCATGGTGGAGGAGTCTCGTTGCCCATACCCGCACCGCCTCATCATCCCACCTCTCCCCCCCAATATCAACGTTCGTCAGACCCCTTCCGACGTCCGTCCGAGCCCCCTCCTCCTCCTCCACTTCAGATTCAGACCGGTCCCAGTTCCTACGAGGATCGTCGTCACTACCACGACCAGCATGACCACTATCCTCCTCCAACCCAACCTCAACACCCTCAACACCCTTCACACCAACATCCTCAACATCAACAGCCTCAACCTCCACCACCACCCCAACCTTCACCTCACCAGCAACATCCGCACTCGCATCCGCAACCGCACTCACACGGCCTGCCGCCCAGGCAGGATATCCTCCCGGATATTCGACAACAACAGCACCCTCACCCGCACCCGCTCCAGCTCCAGCAGCAACCGCAACCGCAACCGCAACCGCAGCTGCCTCCTTCACCGGCCCATCCTCGCCACCCTATGAGCTTTCCAGGGCGCCTCGACCAAAGCGCGGCGATTGGCGCCGGTGGCGTCAAGAGAGATCCAAGCGAGGACACCCTACCGCAGCTGCGTCGACCGCCTTCGAACCCTAACGTCAACGTTCCGGATCCAAACCTGAACCTTCCCGGGACGCCCCACGGCCCTCCTCATCACCACTCGCTCCCTCCTCATGGGGCGCCACCAATAGAGCACCAGCACGCGCATCAACAACCTCATCCTCATCAACAGCCTCTTCAGCAACCTCTTCAGCAGCCTCACCAGCAACCTCACCAACAGCCTCACCAGCAGCCTCATCAGCAGCCTCATCAGCAGCCTCACCAACCGCCTCACCAACCGCCTCAGCCTCTGCACCAGCACCAGCTCCAGCAGCCTATCCTACCCCAGCAACCGCCTCCCATGCAGCAGCCTCCTATCCAACAACCTCCTCCTCCTCCCATGCAGCAGCAGCAACCGCCACAACCACAACAGCTCCCACATCCCATGGATGACAGGAGTCGCTTTGATCCCGGCAGCCATCCTCAGATGAGCCGACAGCCCAGCTATCCACCGCCAACACCTGCTACGCCGTTCGAACAGCCTCCTCACAATATATTCAACCCGCCTTCAGCAGGGCCCGACGGCGGCATATATCTCTCCTACTCGACAACTTCGGGGGCGAAGCGGAAAGCCCAGCGCGCTTCCCAGGTGAGCGAGCCAGTCCGAGCCAGTCCGAACCCATCCTCTGTATCCACAGAGTGATAATATCCCACTCTCGGATTTTAATTCAAGCGTTTGTGTGGCAAGTTCGATTTATTCACTGACTGTCCGCTGACTTCTCTTGACTTCAAAACGTCTGGCAGGCTTGCGATAACTGTAGGCAACTCAAGGCCAAATGCGACGAGACCAAGCCATGCAAGAACTGTAGGGAAAAGAAGGTCGAATGCAAATACCGAGATCCGATACCCAAGCAGCAGGACAAGATCGCCACGGATATCCTGGAGATCCTGACCTCCATCAAAGAGGAGCAGATCCAGATGAGCCGGCGTATAGACAAGCGCCTGGCCGTGATAGAGCGCCACATAAAGCTGGAGACTGCGGCGGGAGGCGTCAAGAGGGAACCGGAGCACGACGACGACAACACCACCCCGGGTGGCAATCTTCACGAATCACCGAGTGTTTTGGTCCCCGACGCGGAGGACGACGCGCCATTCCCACAGGAGCTGCACGATGTGCCAGAGGACGAGGTCATGGACGACGCCCCGGCGGTCGTCGGCGTGCCGGTAGGGGTGCCCGTGGATGTGCCTGCAGCGGACGTTTCCGCTCCAGACGGAGACGATGCCGACGCCGCGAAGTCTACAAAATCTCCCAGCGAAGAGCCCGAAGCGCCGCCGGGCCCGCCGGTCGCCCCCGGCCGCGCGAGCATTGTCATAAACCACAAGACGCCCGCAGGCCTGCTCCTCGCGTGGCCGTCGGTCAAGCCGTTGTTGTCGAACATGTTGCTATCCGAGGGCATCTACTACGCCAGCGAATACCCATTGCGGCAGGAGGAGCAGCGCGGCCTCCTCCGGCTCTACGGCCGTGGGGAAGGCCGCGATAGGGCGTACCTTGGCGCCAAGGACCCCGTGCGAGACGCCGCGAGGGACGCCAGCGGCGATCCCGGCGCCGACTTCGGCCAGGTCGCGCTACCTGAGGGGGACGGGCCGGCAGCACCACCGGCGGCGGCCGACTCCCCAGAGGTGGCCCAGTCGCCGTCCCCCGACTACTGGGGCATGTCCGGCGGCGGGCCGTTCAGCCCGTCCAACACGGATCCCAGGTCAGGCCCCACCCCCAAACCCACCGGCGGCAGCGTTGGCCCTCCCAGCAGCGTTGGGGGCCCTGTCGCTACTGGCCCCAGGGAGCTGGATATGGACCCGCAGACGGTATGGGCGCACGTCAGATCCTACGAGAAACACATCCAGAACATGCACCCCATCATCTTCCCGCGCGAGCTCGAAGGCATGGTCACCATGTTCCTCGAAGGTCTCCCGATCAAGGGGGCTTGGAACCCCGTTGCCAAGTTCGCGCAGGTCGAAGAAACGGGCTCCAAGAGGAAGAGGTCGCCGACCGCCTCCGGCGCGGGGCCCCCCGACCCGAGCACCCCGCCCGCCCCTCAGAGGGTGGGGCGCCCGTACCGGACGATCCAGAACGCCGTCATCTTGTGCGTCATCGCGCTAGGCAAGATCTGCGCCGACAAGGAGCGGATCCCCGAGCCCGTGCCGGACGAGATCGCCGCCGCCCATTCGTCGCACCAGTCGCACACGAGCAACAGCAGCAGCAGCGTCCCGCCGCCCGTCAGCTCGCCCGCTCTCCGGAACGGCTTCATCCCCGCGTCGCCAATCCAGGGCTCCCAGGGCTCGCCCCCGTCCGTCACGTCGAACCCGCCGCACTCGTCGTCTGCGCTGAACGCGCCGTCGCCCGACGGCTCGCAGCCGTCGTCATCTCAGCAGTCGTCGCGGGCGCCGCTCCCGAGCAGCAGGAGGACCTCCGTCCAGGGGAGCGGCCAGGGGAACCCGGCCTCCAAGATTCCCGGGCCCACGTCTGCAGGGGTGCCGGGCACTGGCACTGGCACTGGTTTGGGCGGTGGCGCCGGCAGTGGTGGGCCGTGGCCGAAGCGCAACATGGACGTCATCCCCGGCCTCGACTACTTCGCGCTGGCGACCGACATTCTCGGAAACCAGATGGCTGGGTGCACTATTAACCATGTCTACGCCAACATCCTTGCTGGGCTTTACTACGGGCAGCTAGGTAGGGTTCTGGAAAGTTACCAGCATATTCGCCAGGCGTCGTGTATCGTCCAGCAGCTGCTTAGAACGTTAGTCTCTCTTTTCTCTCACCCCTCGCTGTCTTGACCAATCAATTCTAACTAGAGCCAACCCCGTCTTTTTCCCCAGCCATTTCGCCCGTTTGAGCCAGATGATCCCGCTTCTCAAACCGGACTCGATCCGCGACAACCGCCTCACCTTCTGCTTCTGGACCTGCCTGCAGCTCGAGAGCGACATCGTGGCCGAGCTCGCCCTCCCGCAGTCGGGCATCCTCCAGTACGAGGAGAAGATGCCGTACCCGAGCGAGCCGCTCGCGCTCGAGCAGGGCATCAGCCAGGTCGTGGTGCGCGGCTACACGGCGCAGCTGTTCCTGCGCAAGCAGCTCAACACCGTGCACCGCGAGCTGTACGACCCCAACAGCGTCCTCAAGGCCGACAAGTCCATGCTGGGAATGGTGAAGGAGCTCGCCTCGATGCTGAGCCCCTCGCTGTGGTGCGACCAGCAGTTCTACGGCTTCACCGAGGAGGACCCCCCCTCGCCGGACTTTTTGCAGGCGCGGCTGCGCGCCAAGTTCTGGGGCGCGAACGTCATCACGTACAGGCCCATCATCAGGTCGATACTGAACATGCCTTTCAAGAAGGCGGAGATGGAGCGGAAGAAGAGGCTGATGAAGGAGGGGAGGCTGGCCGAGTTCACGAAGGGGCTGGGGGGACCGGACGACGTCTTTGACGATTTCGACGACGACGTGGACGTGAACGACCCGGAGATCATGAGGCTGGCGGAGAAGGGCGTCACGGCGCTGGTGGAGTCGACGAGGGCGTTCCATGCGCTTGATGTGCGGAGGCCGGTCATCACCAATGTTTTTGGGACTGCTCATGCGTAAGTTTTTATCCTCCACCCCTTCTTCCTTGCCCTCTTACCTACCCTACCCTCCCGACTTACTCTTTTTCTCCCTTTTTTTTATTTCGTATTTTTTTGTCTCCCTAGTCCTAACTAGCTTTCCTTTTTCTTTCTTTCTATCCAGCCAATGGGGCAACCTGGTGACCCTCTCGGCCGTCTACGGCAACGCCGTCCTGTCCCGCTTCGTCAACGGCGAGCTCCTCCGGCACCTCTTCCACAAGACGATCGACTTCCTGAGCCTCGTCTCGCCGCCGACGTCGACGCTCGCGACCGACCGGCGCATCCTCATCTTCCTCGAGTCCCAGCTGTTCCCGAACCACCCCCGGCCGGCCCTGCTGCCCCACCACTACTCCACCAGCTTTGTCACCTCCAGCTTCTCGAGCGCGCACGCGCACCACCTGGCCGTCACCGCGGCTGCGGCGGCTGCAGCTGCTAGTGCTACTGCTGCGGCTGCGCTTGGTGCGTCTGGTGCGTTGGTGCCGACTTCTTCGGCGGTGTCTTCGGTTGGGGCGCCTAGTCCTGTCAGTCCGCTTGATGCACACTATCATGGTCACGGCGGCCTTGGCCATCACCAGCAGATGCAGCAGCAGATGTCGTACGCGGCGGTTGCTGCTGCTGCGGTCGCTGGTATGGATGGTGGTGGTGGTGGTAGTCGTAGTAGCGGTAGTGAGGGTGGTGGTGGTAGGGGAAAGGGGGCGAAGTTCCATCCTCCGCCGCCGAAGCAGACGAGGGAAGAGGAGATTCAGGATGAGCTGATGCAGGATGGGAGCCCACCAGGGCCGTTGTGAGGGACTCTACCTGCCTCACTTTAGATTGTTGTTTCCCTATCTTTTGTTGTCCCTTCTTTTTCTCAAACCTTCTCTCTTTTGGACACATTCACGATTTTCTTTCCATTTGTTTTAAGCGGGAACTTACCTATGCTCCAAACCATTTATACCCCCTCCCTATATTCTTGCATTTCTATTCTTCAAGGCGGACATATTATTCGGCACTTCCATGTTCTGAGCATATAACTCACCAACCCCCATTTTTTGTCTGTAGTTTTCGGTCGGTCCCAGCCATCTGATCTTTATCTCTTTTTTATTGTCTTGTCAAAAAGGCGGGAAGCGGAGGAGATACCACTGTTAACCATGTACGCACACATGCACATGCACACGCAAGCAAGTCAGGGCTTTTTTCCCTCTTTTTTTCGTCTTTCGCTCGTATCCCATTCATCCATACCACCCTGGCGGATTTCCTTTTCTTGGTGGTTTTCGATTCATATTAACTACTACAAACCAAGGTGCCTTTTTTCTGTATATTCTGTAATGGAGGATGGATGTTTGTTTTCTGTGGTTTGAACCTGTTTTTATGTTGGGCTGGATCACGGCTTCTTTGGGTTACCTACTGGGATAGGCTCAGGCTCAGGCCACACAGGCAAGCCCCCGTTGTTGGACAACACGGCGGACGCCATTGGGAGGAAATAAATTGTCATCATTATGCGAAATATCAGAAAGCGGCCTCCTGTTTCTCTTTAGCAGTTGCTCCCGTTCGCTACCCCTGTACAAACGATAGGCGATGGACGGACTGTCTCATTTAATTGTTTTGCTGTGATTCTTGCTAAGATCATTCATCATGAAGCGTCAGCATCGTCGTCATCATCATCATCATCAACCTTCTCAAAGCGTTTACACACATTGCCTCACGATCTGCTCGCCTGTCCCCCAACAAATACCTACCTTATGTAACAGTTCTGAGGTACTGTCACATCCCATCACATCATATCACAAGCTAGGGAGGGCACGTCAAGCGTTATTGCCAATATTCACATGTAAGGATGGAGGGAGGGTTACACAAAGAAAAGGCCCCCGAAAAGGAAAACAAAGCTGCCTTCCTATGTCATACATAACACCATGAGAGATGGACAGCCCCCCGGCTCCCCACTTAACGTACCCAAGCAGTCCAAGTATAAACTGCTGTAAATGAAGAAGCAATTCAATGTTTCAACGATGAGTACCCAGGTACCTACCAAGCTAGGTGGCTAAGGTCTATCCGGGGAGACGAGAGGAAAATGGGAATGGAATGACGATTTCAAAGCAGCACAACGATCAAACAAAGCCACCCATCCGGATACGCCGCCTCCCGCATCAGCTCCTCCAGCGGGGCTGAGAACGGAGCCGGAGCACCGTGGAGGATCACGTTGGCCAGTACGGGATCCCTGCTGCTGGGGAACAGTGAGGGGAGGAGGTCCAGCAGTGTTGGGCCGAGGGTATTTTGGGTCCCTGTGAAAGAAAGCCACGACACAATAGGTATCCATCCATCAGCAAACAAAACAATATTTCTTTCCCCCAGTTTTTTTTTCTGCTGCACCTTTACCGTCCGTGTGTGAGGAGATAGGTGGAAGGCAGCCATGCATCGGAGAGAGAAAAGGCATTAGAGTAGGTAGGTAAGGTAGAAACTCACTATTCGGCGCTCTTGGTGGCACAAGCGTCTGCATCACTCTGAAAGACCCAGCCGGCGCGGCGGGCTCGGGCTCTAGGGCCCCGGACCTAGACTTGCTACGCGGGGGCGAGGAGGGGATGTAGATCCGTAGGGGTACGTGCTTCAGCGGCGTGGATGGGTTGAGGAGCTGGTTGTTGATTTTTGTGAATGCGGCGTAGTCATCTAGGTACGTGGATAGGGGATGATTATGAGTATACTTTCCCTCTGAACATCCGGCCCGTAAAGTACTACACCCACCTCCGTTCACTGCACAGGCAAAGTAGGTAGTAGGTGTTTATGCGGGGGATGAGAAGAAGGGATTGGGTTAGGGGAGGCCGATAAGCACTGAGAAGAAACAAACTCACTGTCCTGCACGGCATTCCACAGAGCCGCTGTGTTCTCCATCGACATGTTCATGATCTGCTTGGCGTTACCATTGCGTACGAAATCCGCCTGTCACGATAATTGGAATGGTCAGGTCAGTGTCGGTTTTGGGGTCGCACGAGTGGGACTTGCGGGCCGGTGTGCCCGCGGCCATCGGCCACCACCACCACATTCCTCTCCACGTCGGGGTGTGAGGGATAGGATCGGATATGGAGGAGGAGGAGAAAGGAAAATGCGGGGGTGTGATCGATATGTCAGAGCAGAAAAGACAAAAAAAAAAAGAAAAAAAAAAGACTGACCTCCTTGACACCATTAAGGAACGTATCCCCAATATGCCACTCCTCCCCGTCCCCCACGACGAGCCGCCAAGGCAGCGACGTGGGCTGGTAGAGGTCGACTAGCAGGCCGACGGGCAGGTTTCGCAGCTGGACGTCCTCGTGGTGGAAGCTCGAGCAGGGGCAGCCGAAGAAGGCGGACAGGCGGGGGAGCAGCAGAGCCAGGTAGCCGAAGCGCGGGACGGACGTGACGAAGGAGGAGGAGGAGGAGGACTGCTGCTGCTGCTGCGAGGCGTGCGTGATGTGCAGCGGCACCGAGAGCCTCCATAGCAGGCGCGGGATGGTGGTCGCTGTAGTGGTAGTAGTAGGGGTGGCAGCCCCTGACCCTGGGGATGATGGGGGTGGAGAGAGCGGTGTCCTTGTTTGGCCGCCTCCTCCTAGTCCTCCTCCAGAACTGAATGTGGTCGCCGTGGTCGGCGATGTTGTTGTCCCCGCTGCCGCCGCCGTTGGCATGGTCGGTGTTGGAGATGAGGAGGCCATCCTTGGCGGGCGGTATGTATGTGTGTAGGTAGGTATGTATGGCCCCCTCGCCCTACCCTGTCTATCCTCGAGTCTCTCAAATCCCGCCTTGCTTGCTTGCTTTGCTTCTATCACACTAGCAGCAAAGCTGTCGGCCAGCCGGGGCCAGTCAGGCAGACTGTGTGTGACCTGCCGGTGCGTGTGTCTGTGCCTACAACTGGGAGAGCCTATTTCTTTCTAGTCGTTTCCGGAATTGGAATACCGGCGGGTACCGACGAAGGGCCGTTGGTGGTACAAAAACGCAGACTCAAAGGACGGCAGGCACAGTCTCACGAGGCGGTGAAGAAAGTGTTGAAATGAAGCCGGGCTACAGATGGACACGGATGCATGCAGGTCTAGCGCGTTGAGTGATGAGCGAGAGTGAGTCCGTATGTAGTTGGTAGGTCAGGCTAGATTGAGGTCGGGTGTTGAAGGAGTAAGGTAAGTCGCCGATTTCTTCGGGTGACCAACATGGATGGTCGCACACAAATGCACACACGCGCAGGGACAACTCATCTCACTGCCTGGTCAGGCCTGGCTGGGCTGCAAGCTGCTGCAGGCTGTGGTGCCGGGGCTGGCTGGCTAGCCAGGCCTTCAAGGGAAATTTCAGAAACAGTGGTACGTGGTACCAAAGATCGAGCCCTCCATGTGCGCCGTAAATGTTGCTGGTGGTTGTTGCTGCAGGCAGCGAGCTTCCAGTGCGGCGTGTCACTGCGGGGTGATAACGATAAAGCTGCACTTTCTCCGTCTGCAAGCTCTGCACACACGACAAGTCCAGCAGTTGTCAGTCGCCAGAATGGAACCTTGGAAGCAGCAACATCTCCCGAAGAGGCATAGTGCATGCCCCATTGAAGAGTAATTGAAGCTTCTTCCCCTCCTTTAGGCTGACTGACGTTTCCTTCCCGCTTTTTGACAAGACCGCGTTGGACCGTCCCGCCTAACCGTTGCCCGCCCCAGCGATCCCCATCAGTCCGGCTGCCCTGCAGACTGCTGTCTAGAAATCTAGAAAGGGGCAGCCATGCCCATGTAGGTGTGTATGGGTGGGCGACGCCAGTGATAACAGACCCAACGCTTTTGCCAAACCTCGCACAGCGCCATGCTTGCCGACACCCGTAGGCCACCGCAGTGCGTGCGTGAGGCGGGTGAGAAGGCCGCATTAGCAATGAGGGTTACGCCAAAAAGAAGTGCACAAAACCCACCACTGCATCACCAGAGCACAGCACCCTCCCCCCGGCTATTTTTTGCACATAAGTTTAGTTTCCTTGGCAGATAGGTAGGCTTGGGTCGTGACACATGTCAGGTCAGGTGTGTCTCTGACAAGTGACACCGCAGGTGCGTGGTATCACCTCATCACCAACGGACCCAACCAAAACCAGAAAAACCAGCCAACCATTACATCTAAATCCGACAGGGTGGAGGGGAAGCGGAGTGAAGGGAGGAAAGGGAGACAGGCAAAAAGTGCAAGAAGAGGAAAGGGGGAGGGGGGTGGGTGGCAGAATCGATGCAGGGAAGGAGGGAGCGAAGAGCGAAGGGAGACAGCTGAGGCCAGCGAGCGAAAGAACCCGACTGACAGACAGACCGCCTTCGGCCAGGAAAACGATATGTCACCGTCCAAAAACAACTCTCGTCGGAGGAAAGAAAGAGCAGGAGAAAAAAAGACACAGAAGACGGCACAGTGCGGTCAAATCTCATTCCGCACGATGCGAGGATACAAGCCGTTCATGAACCTCTCGAGTACCTCATTCCATGGCATCCGGCCTGGCCTAATGCGACCTCTCTCTCTCACACACACACTCATTTTTATCATCCCTCACTTCCTTCTCCTCACACTCCCCCTCTTCCCAGGTTTAACATTTCTCTGGCCGCGATATATGTCGGCGCCCCCGTCCCATGGCGATTTGGCCGTTTGCAGTTGCGGCGCGGGTGGCCGGAATGAGCAATTACAGAGCTCTATGTCGAGAGAAACCGGCAACCGGTGTGAGAAATCAAGGGATTTATTAATCTCCCCGGGCGGGTTTCATACTCATTACTGCTTTGCTTGCGAGTAAGACAACGCGTCTCTCGCGTTCTATTTTCCTTTCTGCTGTTCAGTACCTAGCTAAGGGAGTTACGTGGGCCTTGCTATCAAGTGGTACGGAATAATATTGGTGCTGGTGGTGGCGATGGCGGTGGGTGGGAGGGGTGGTGAGGTTTCTCACTGCCAGCCCATCCCTCCCATCAGAGGCTTTTCCCCCCCTCCCTCCCACCTTTCCTCCCTCCATCCGCCCTTTTATTTCTGTCCATGGTCCTTACCCCCATACCAAGGTAGTAGTACCTACCTTACACACCTTACCTACCTCCATACATACAGCCAAATGCACGTGGTAATCCCGCTGGCACAGCGCTCATCAACGACGACGACGCTATGTGGTTGAGGGACACAGCATGCACGGCTCCTCTTCCATCCGGGGCACCACCCCTTAGACTCTCTCCACTCAGATTGATGGATGGCGAGGGAGGAGAAAAATGGCTGGCTGTCAGGCTGGCTGGCTTGCTGACCATACCATACGAGAGCGAACGCCACCAGCACACCGGCCATGCGCTGTGCCACTTCCCTGGACTTCCTGGCCCAAGCCCAAGGCCATGGCGTCTGGCGGTGGGTGGCCGGATCCGATATGTGATATCTCCGAGCCGGGCGATGCCTCGTAGAGGCGTGCCCAGCCCTTTCTTATCAGTCCGACTAGAGTCCGAACCCGCCTCTCTCATGGTGCACTTGACTACTGTGGTAGATCATGTCATATCTTCTCCACTGAACACCGCCCGGCCCCGATCGGCCTGCTTCCCAGCCGGCCGTGCCGCAGGTTCTTCTGTCTATCCAATATTTGTCTGTGGCTTTCTTCGGGGAAAGTTTCCATTATTGCAAAGTATTGAACCACAGCGGAGCCGTGGTCCAGATCAGATATTTTGGGTACGGTAGATGGTTATCTGCCACGTTCCGACCCAGGTAGGCAGGTAGTAGTAGTTACACCTACCCCTACCTCGACAGACAGGGTGAGGTGAGGCTTGTGTGCCCCTTACCTGCCATGCCATGCCATGCCATGCCATGCCATGCCATGCCATCATGCCCTGCCCTGCATGCCTGGCACTTTCACACTCACTCCTCCCCATCACACACTGGATGTTTGGTAGGTACGCCGCGCCGCCACGCCACGCCACACGCCCCCCTTTCCAACTTCCATTCCCCCGCTCACCGGTCTGGTAAGCCATGCAGGATACTATCGTACGTGTGGCGCTGGCGCATGCTCCGTACATACATCCATAAAGTCAGAAATGTCTATCCCGTAGTATCCGTAGACCGAGCAGGCTCTTCTACTCCGTACGAGCCAGCCATCAGAAATAGGAAATGCAGGCAAGGAAACGCGGTAGACCACCACCATCAGATTGCATAGTTGTTGATTAATAATGCCCTGTACAGCAAAGCACTACGACTGGCCATCACCACCACCATCACGACTCTCATCTTATCCCTGGAGATAGAGGAAAGGGGAGATGGATGGAAGGGGAGGGAGGAGTTAGAGGGAATTAGAGCATCCATCTCCATCTCCAATCTGGAGAATCTGTTTGAGCGCGTGCCTTGCGTACCTTACCACCTACCCTACCCAACACAATACGCCACCCACCCACCCTCCACGACTTGAGCCCCTGAATTTGTTTACGAGTGCATAACACCCACACCCATCATCTATTTGCACGGGGGCTCGGCGACGTTGCTTCTAACACTCGACGAATAACAGTAGCCTCAACCATAATCCCACCTCCCCTCCCTCCTCCTCCCATCCACTGCGCTCCCTCCCTCCCTTGTACTTAATGCTCGAAATGACCCGAAGGACTGCCTGCCTGTCTCTCTGCCTGCCCAGCGTGGCATATATCTGAGAGCCAAAAAAAAAGGTCGGCGGTTCCCAGGCAGGTACCGGGTAGGTACCTATCTATGTACATTGGTAGGTAGGTCGTATGTATCTAGGTAGGTAGCTAGGAATACAGGTCGCAGCGAGATGTAAGACTCTAAGTTGGTGGGTGGGTGGCAAGCAGTCAGTCTCACAAGCCCTGCCGAGCAAGGCTGGCAGGCAGGCTGGCTGGCTGGCTGTTTAACCGCACAGAGTGGTGACCAGAGAGATCGGTGATGTTATCTGTTCCCTTCTGCTTTCGGCTCGGTTTCGTCTCATGGGTACACATTCACTCACACCATCCACACGCAAGGCTCAAAGTGGCCGACCGAAACACAGATAGATACCTGGGTAGGTAGGTACCTAAATAGGGCATCATCATCTGATCCGAACGAGTCCGCGTCCGTCCGTCCGGCCGGCCGGCCGACGCCGAGAGAGGAGAGGGGAGGGAACTCGAGCACTATCTTGTCGTCTTTTTTGTTTTCGGCATAGACGTCTCTCTTCCTTCCCCCTTTGGCCATGTCATACTTTATATGCGAAGAGGCTAGCTAGCTGGCTGGCTACTGGTTGGTCGTGAAGTGAGAAAAAGGTCGGGTGAGGAGACTAGGTGAGCCAGACCGGACCTGAATCGCAGATAGTCGCAGATAGAGAAGCCGACGAGCCCACGGCCTCCTCCCGTCACGGTCGTGGCTCTAGGTAGGTAGGCAGGTAGGTAGGTATGTCGGATGCCTGCCTGCCTACTCGTCCGTCTTGTTTCTTCTCTTCGACATGTCGCTTCTCCACTACTTCCGGACTTGTTGGCTTTTTTTTTTGCCGTTCACACACTGCGCTTAGTTTGCCCGGTCTCTCCAAGCCGCAATCTTGTCGCTCGTGCCTCTAGTCGCTCGCTCCTTCAGTCCGACCACGTTTTTTTATTTTTATTTTTCTCGCGTTGATTGCGAGGCTCCCTTCTAGGAGAAAAAAAGCTCGGCATCGTGTTGTGCCGCATCATTAGAGTTATGTTTTGTCGATGTTGCCAGAAATGTGGCTGTAGGAGACCCGGTGGCGGAAAAGGGGACTGATGGATGAGAAACAGTGGACGACCTGCCACGAGGCTGGCTGGTACGTGTTCTTGTGGTTCTTTTTACCTTCTGTTTCATTGCCACAACCTTCACTTATAGTGATATTGGAAGCACCGTCCAAAAACTTGGGTATATTATTCTTCGCTTGAATTTGGCAAACCATGTTCTACGCATGAGGGATCGCGGCCAGGCACTTTTTAGTACTGAACATGCTGCTGCTGCTGCCGCTGCTGCTGCCGCTGCTGTCGCCGCTGCTGTCGTTGCTGCCGCTGCTGCTGCTGTCCACTCTGCTGTACTTGTACAGGCTCCTGTTGTTGTCCGTTCTGCACAGGCTGTTGGTACTCCTGTACCGGCTGGTATAGCACGGGCTGGTGGTACATTTGAATGCCCCCTTGATACACTGATGATGGGAATTGGTGTTGTTGGCCGCCCTGGCCCAGATAAGTCAGGTTCGCTGCTATGTTGTTGTTGTTATCGTTTAACAACTGCACTCCGGTCGACTCCGAGACGGCTGCCATTGCTTTTGAGTTGTCGCTGGTTGACGCACTCATGCCCTGTTGATGCGTCGGTAGATGTTAATGTCAGTACCGGGCTTGGTAGGCAAGTAACCTTCAGTGATCGAGGGTTTGTTTGTCACGGTCCTAGGGAAGATAAGGTAATGTAAGTTAAGGACTTACGTTGTTGACATGTACTCCATCTATGCCGGTTATGCCATCCTCCTCATCCGGCTTGACGCGGCGATTCACCACCCCTCCCTCGGGACCATGGAACTGAACGGCAACGCCGGCCAGCTCGTACATGACGATGACGCGACAGGCCAGCACGGACGCGCAGAACCTGGCGATGACGCCGATGGCGTCTGAGGGGCCCATGAACAGCAGGGATGACAGGGTCAGGGTGCCGAAGATGAGGTGGGCGATGGTGACCATGGACAGCAGCCACCGCATGCCCAGCTTCCAGTACTCCTCCCTGAACAAGGCAACTCGCACGCCGTGCTGCGCCCCCGCGGGCGTGAACACGTTGCTGAACACGTAGGCCACGCGCCGGGGCAGGTCGGCGATCCACCGCCACAGCGTGACGTGCCTGTACTCCTCACCGGGAGCGATGCGGCGTATCCGTAGCCTCACCACGAGGCAGCCGAGCAGGTGGCAGGGGATGACGAGCAGGCCCCACAGCAGGGGGGCCAGGGGCGTGAATGACATGAAGGTGCAGATGGTCTGCGTGCCGAGCTCCCAGTCGAGCAGGGCGATGTTGGCGACGGCGCCCATGGCGACGAAGTACTCGGCGACGTTGATGGCGACCTTCGCCCGCCCTCCCGCGCGGATGGCGTGGAACCTGTCCCCTGGCATGGCGAGCATCTCGAGCGGGTTGTAGTCGGCGAGCGCCCGGCCGAAGTACACGCTGGGGCTGCCCACGGCGAGTAGGACCGACAGAACCGGTCGGCGGCCCACGACGGCCATCATGGCCATCTCCTCGGTGGACGTGCCCAGCACGGCCAGGATGGTCGGCGTCAGGCCCAGGAGCACCTGGGCGCTCGACATGAAGGACTTGACGTACTCGGACGAGTTCGTCAGCAGGCACTCGACCACCGGCTGCACGAGCACACTGCGGGCCCCCGCGCCGGACTCGTAGTCGATCTGGCGGCCCGTCGTGTCGCCCGTGAGGTAGTCCTGGTACTGTGCCCAGCATTTCTTCCTCAGCACAGTCTCTAGGGGGGTTTCCAGCTGGGGGTACCAACTCTTGAACTGATCTGTGTACTCCTTCGCGCTCGCCACACTCGACAGTAGTAGTATTTGCAATAGCACAGGAAGAATCCGCCGGAGTCGAGGAAGGCTTGCAGTAGCCATCATGGCTGGAAAGAGTACGCCGCTGCCGGGCGAGCGTCTTCTCAGATGGAAAATGTGGTATCTAGGAGATGAAGGATGTGAGATTCTTGAAGATGGCGAAATGCATCGTTGAAGTGGCTGCTTATTATTGTTATATGCATCTAGCTGGAGAAGAAAAAACACTTATCTGACCTACCACATAGCCTTGCCGTATCTCCGTCTTCCATCCAAACTGGGTCGCTGCATCTTCACCCTGCAGGAGCCGAGTTTGCAACCAACGATTCTCGTCTCGAAACACGATGCCCCGCTTGAATTGCGGGATTTGGGGCTGGAACAGGGGTGAGTTATGGCAGATTTCCCCCCTCTAATTCATGTTCAGCCTGACCTCCTCTTCTTTGGGAACACTGGGACAGGACGGGCTTGCTAGAGTGCTGGTTCAGTTATTACGCCTCCATACAAATGTGCGGTACGAATGCATATAAAGGCCTTGGTCCCTAGTTCCTCGGTGCCTATAGTTGTCTTCTCGTTATGGGCTCCAGTGGCGTTATGTATGGACCTTGTGAAGAGCCACCACCTCCCGGAGTTAGCTAACGCACGCAGGCAGCGAGGCAGGTCGTTCATCTTCGCGGGAACCTGCACAGAAGGACCTGCTCTCCTTCCCGTGAGTGGCAAATAGGTGCGGATGGCTCCCTATCTACCTCTAGGTACCTACCTATAGAGCAGTCGTGGCGAAATCGTCGGCGCTCCCGCCTCAGGGTGGGCAGTAATGATCTTCAGCGACGGTCAATTCAGGACTGTGTTGTTTGTTGGCTGACGCAAGTTCAGCAGTTGAGAGGGAGATAGAGGCTCTCTGAAAATATCTTCAATGTAACTGAAACGGCCTCTTTCAGGGGCTGCTGCTGCTGCCAATGTTGCTGCCAAGCGGTAAATGATGCTGCGGCTCTGGTGCAAATGCGACATTGACTGCACGTCACGTACGGTTAAGGCACGGACAGAGCACGGACTTAAATCTTTAGACTAACAAGGAGGATTGAGCTGGCTGATGATTTCTGAGGACTTCTTCGATTCTTCGACGACAATCACATCGACGGTGTTTGTCGTCTCTCAAGATTAAACGATTCCCTAAGTTCTGATGTTTCCTACTAAAGAAGAATTTTCATTCTCGTAAATGGGTGCGTGATCCTCTCTCGCTAGTGGTATCTCGGTATCTCATCTCCAACAAACTCTGCTTCTTAGGCCGCTTTCAATCCCTCAATCCCAAATTTCAAATACCCCTGAAGCTGTCCTGGTGCGAAGTAACACTATGCCTCCGCTCCCGATCGTGATGGATATCGCCGTGCTGGATCACCGGGTCGCCAATGTGCTTCCTCAGGACCGAAGGGGGCACCTGGGCTGCATCGGTGGGGTCCTTGTGTGCGTATTTTGCTGAAGAGGTCGTCGAAGGCGAGGTGGCGGTGGTGTTGTTGGTGGTGTTCGAACTGAAAAGAAATTCAAGAAGAGCAACCCATTAGTCAAGGACTGATTGATCACCATCATAAGGACACGACTGCTGGGAGACACACATATCCGCCAAAGTGAGGGAAAATCGGCAGAAGATGATAAAACCTACAAGAACTTACGTCGCGGACGGGTACGTCTCGTTGCCGGCTACCCTGTTGCCGTCCATGTCGCTGTCGACGCGGGGGTCGAGCTTGTTCATCAGGTCGGACTTGTGCGGGCCGGCCGTGTGAGGGGCGGGGCCGGGACCGCTGGCGGCGGCGGCGGCGGCGGCGTTGTGTGTGCCGTGGGTACCGTGAGTGCCGTGGGTGCCGTGGATGCCGGTCATCCCAGTAGTGCCGGTCACGCCGGTCATACCGGAAGTTCCGCCGATAGTGCCCGGCGCCGCGCGGTGATCACGGTCAGAGTCGACACGGGGGTCGGCCGCGTTGGCGATCCGGCTGCTGTGGGGACCATGTGTGCCCTCGGGGTCGTCGTAGCCGGTGACGCCAGCAGCACCCGACGAGGCGTGCGCGCCGGTCAGGCCGGTCGGGCCGGTCGAGCCTGTCATGCCAGATGAAGCGTGGGGGCCGGTTACACCACCAGTGCCGTGGGTGGCGCCCGATGTGCCCGAGCCGTAGGTGTAGTTATCCGCACCTATGGCGTCGGTGCCGGTGCCGGTGGCGCCAGTGTAGCCCTGGCCGCCGACAGTAGAGGCCGGGTTCGCGCGGTGGTCACGGTCGGAGTCGACGCGAGGGTCAGCCGCGTTGGCGATGCGGGAATTGTGCGGGCCGTGGGTTCCCTCAGGCTGCTCGCCGTGGCGCTTGTCGGAGTGGACGGCGTCCTTGATCTTGTTGACGATGGAAGACATGGTGGCGGTTATTGTTGGTGGTGCTTGCTTGCTAGTTGTTATAGTAAAATATGAAGAGAGAGATTAGGCAAGGGGTGTAAAAAGGCTTCCTTTGGTTTATATGTTGGTGTGGTTTATGATGAGTCTGAGAGTTAGAAGGTGGTGTGGATGGTCGGGACTCTCTTTATATATCCCACGATGGAGGCAAGAGACGCAGGCGAGCTATGAAGGAATCCATGCGCCTTGGGGCCTCACTCCTATTCCCTGACTCCTGTTCCCAGCTGAGGCCTACCTCTAGCTCTTCTCACATGCTCTATGCCTTCGCCATGTGTCCCGTCAATGGAGGTACCAGTGGATCACGATAGACCAAGCTGCTGAACTACTGGAGGGTCTTCTGACAGGCCCTCTGACTTCATGGTGCCGTCATCGCAAGTGGAATTCCATTGGCAATACTGCAGGTCCAAGTTGGGAGGCGGCAGGCAAGGCACGGGGGAAAAAGCGGCCGCTTCATCAGGGGTCCCGAGCGGCGGCAAAACAAGAAACGAGCCGCCCAGGCAAGATTCTCAGGAGCTGTGCGCGTTGCACTGTGCAACTGGGTTAGTATTCGTACATGGACAGCTGGAGCCTGTTGCAAGTTTGCCAGGTGTGCCTGGGTGCTTGGGCACGCCGGGTTCCAACGGCCTACTACGAGCACGCGGCCTCTAGCGCGTTTCTTTGCGTTTGTCTTGTGGCATGGCGGCCTGAAGGGAGGATTTCACGTCAAGCTGACCGAAGCACATCCTAGACCACAAAGCCCTTAGACCTGGCTGAGCTAACGGCCCGCCGGTCTTAAGTCTTGAGGAGGCTACGTCTTTACCGTTTACCTCACCTGGCCTCACCCCCAAGCTCGCCTCTGCTCGCCTCCTGTCCAGGCAGGCTGGCAGGCCACGTCTGAGATCAACCCGAGATCAACCCCGACATATTGGGGCCAGATCGAAGGCCAAGTGGCTCGCTCAGCGGCTCAGTCGAGCGTCATCGGTGCTTGAGCTTATGGATCGGATCGGGCGGCCCCAATGTCTGTCTGTCTTGCCTACTCGCCTCTTGGGCGAGGCGAGTAGGTTTCCATTCCGGAACCAATTTGTGGGAAGGCGGGATCGGCGGCGGCCAGCTCGGCATCGGGATGGATGCTGGGGATCTGTCAGGTATCTAACGCGGGACTACTGGATACGTCAATGTGACCAAATTTGCGTCCTCGAATCGGAAAAGTGGCTGATGAGGAGAGAAAAAGCCTGAGAATCGCGACTTCTCATGTCGACCATCCATTGCTCACCTGCTCACGAAATAAGTCACCAATGGATACCTAGGTAGACACCTATGCCTTGAAATTGGACAGCTCTGAAAAGCTATTGCTGCCTTTTGTGCTGCTCTCATCTCGAGCTTTCATCCCGATGAGGTCCAGTGGGTCGGGTCAGGTGTTAGTGTAAGTGTTAGTGTGTGGCGCGAGCTTGAAGCAGAGCTTCCCCCCGCATCCTCTTGATCAAAAGTCTATGACCGCATTGGCGCTCGCCACAACGTCATCAGCCCTGGCTGGATATTGCTCGAAAAATTGACACCGACAACCAAACTGCCTCATTTTCTAGGTACATCAATTACTTTTTCTTTCCTCGGCTGGTGGCTACATATTTTCCGGGGACAGACACGACGCACCTCCCTCGTTTGTGTGCCTAGAATTTTCCGGGGAACGTAGGGTTTCACACGCCCCTCGTCCCTGAGGTCTCTGTCTCCAGGGGCCTCCCAACTTCCTCCCTCCCGGAGAGTTAGCTCCTGTCCGTGTCCTACCACATATACTTTGGGAGACATGAAAAGAAACAAGTTTTTTGGGAGACGCCACAGCTCGTCTCGTCTCACTTACACCGCTTTCCTTGGCAATCCCAATTCTTTGGATAGTCACGGGTTCGAACTTGGTGTATCAATTAAGGCATCTCACTACTTAGATCCCTAGAGGTAGGCACGTGGTGTGTTCTGAGGGACCTACTGTGTAGGTAGGTAGCATTCATAGCACGCAACGGATAGAGAAGGCAGAAGAAATACAGACGGACGGCATAGCATACAGCTTCACGTCGATCGATCGATCGACCCAATCGAAGATTTGAGCAGTACGGCGCATACAGCGTTGTGACCAGTACGAGCGATAGTACCTGCTTGCTTCCTTGCTTGGCCCTTGGCTGACATGGCCCAGTTTTGCCAGGTGACTCATTGCCACACATCGCTGTGACTCTATACAGCCTTTTTTTTTTTTTTAGCGAAGTCGAGGATCTACATTGGGGCTGAAGTAGGTCCCTCTCTTCGCATTGCGTGGAAAGGAGGACGACGAGGAGGAAGGGAACCCTTCTGGCCTTCCACGGAGCATTGTGCTCAGTCGCTTAGGCGAATGGCTGTTTTCCAACCTTGGAGTCTGAAACCCGGAATCGCCCGTACATACATACATATCTACATCCATCCATCCATCCATTCAGTTGCCGCTGCCGGTTGAGGCAAGCATTCACCTGGGTTGTTAAGTGTCAACCTGCAGGTAGGTGGGTAGACATTCGGGAAGTGTCACAACCAGTAGTCGTCAAGAGATCTGACTGGATAGGTACCTTAGCTACTGGTACGTATGACAGGAATAGGAAAACGATCACGAGATCATCTGTTACGACTGGACTTCTTCAATTTTCATAGCTTTTCTTTTTGCCATGTGTATGGTTTGTGGTAAATTCGGAAAAAGGAAAAAAAAAAGGAAATAGGTATCATGGCTTTCTGGCTTGCTTTCGTGACGAGAATGGGATATAGTGGTCGGGGTAATAGGAATGGGAAGGAGAACGAAAACATAAATGCTGGCCATGTCAAACTTGATGCTGCTGAACTTGGGGTATGAAACGTTAACAAAACCAGAGAGTAGGCAACATTCACACCGGCATTAGATCCTCCTCCCCATGATCTCCCCCATGAAAACAAGAAAATGTGATGTAGTCCGGTCAAGTCGAGGAAGGGATGAAGACGAGATGATTTAGCGGTATAGGTCCCTAGCGACGTAGGTACCAAGATAGTCTTGCGGCCGAGGACGAAGAGGAGGTGCCGATGGGATTGTTGATGAACTATTATTATCCCCCCAGTCCCTGTCGCCCGCCCGCAAGCTCAGTCCTCCGAGGATATCAACGTCGAGCTGCTGAGGAGTTAAACAAAACCCTCGACTTAGACACGAGAGCGGTACCAGCGGCGGCGGTGGGTGGTGTGGACGACCCTCTCGTGCCTGCGCACCCAGTAGATGCCCACGATAGCACTGGCAAGCCAGCAGATGGCCGACAGGAAGGTGAAGGCCACGTTCGCCTTGTGCTTGGCGCAGAAGTCGTCGCTGCCGAGGATGCCTCCCCAGTTGAAGACGTAGCCGCATGCGCCGTTGAGCCACTAAACATCAATCATAAATATCACAGAATTAGCGTTTTGATACCACCTTCTGAGCAGCGACATTATCAAGAAACTTTCGGAAGAAGGGCAGGAGGGTTTTTTTTTTTGGTGATGATGAGAGACGAAGACTCACGTTAACGAGCAGACCAAACGAGACAAACCACATGACCGAGATGAGGAAGTCGGCCGGCCAGTGGATGAAGCTCCCGCTGAAGGGGAACAGCCAGACGATGGCCAGGAGCATCGAGATGGCGGCGACGACGATGGTGTAGATGTGACGGCCTAGGTCCCACGAGTCGACCCCTTCGTTCTGGTGCAGGAACTCGCCCGTGATGCCGGCCACGATGGCGGCGAAGGCGAGCTCCGCCAGGCGGAGGATCATGCTGAAGAGGTCGGTGAGAATCATTTTGGTGGTCGGTACCTAGGTAAGGTAAGGTGCGGGCAGTACTGGCTGTGGTTGGTTTGTTGGTGGTGATAGGGAGCTTGGACTTCAAAAGCTATTGGACGTGTAGGTGGACAAGGAACAAAAGGAGATGGAATGCACACGCCAGGTACGTCCGGGCTGGGATGGATTATGTATTCCCTCTATCTCAGTCTCGTGGACTCACACTGAGTGTTTTCCTCGAGTATTCCGTAGGGAATGGAGCCTATGACGACGACGGCCACAACCTGGCTCTAGAACTGGCAAGGAACTGGCAAAAAGCCTGGCCAACCCGCCCTACCTTCGTCATGCGGTCATTTCCTTTTCCGGCAAGGTCGGGAGGAGACGTCCCCGACTGACTGACTGACTGACTGACTGACTGGCTGGCCGGCTTGTACAAACAAGTCACGACAGGGACGGAGACAGGAGACGCTAACCACCTGGAGGAGCCAGCCATGCAGAAGGAACCCAGGGCGGGTATGAGTACTGCAGCTCAGCCCCCAAAAAATTAATGTCCCCGCAAAATTCTCTCTCCCTTTCACACCACTTTCACCACTGCACAATTATGGCCAGTTGT
>PYST01000471.1:0-25055 GCA_003049485.1 Ophioceras dolichostomum | reverse complement strand
TCTTGGGACTAACCAAGCGGGCAGGCGTTAGGGTGCCATCGACATCGAACAAGCAGATAGTGTTCTTAAGGGGCCGCTCGGCGAGAGGTGGGTAGGACGCCATTGTGATCGAGGTCTGGCTGGTCGAGGGAAATCGAGTGGGTAGACGGTATGGCGAGGCAGGCAAGCAGGGATAGGGTCAAGGAACAGAAAAAAAAATGAGGAGGACGCGAACGCAGAGAAAGGGGCGGTCAACGAGCTGGCTGTCCTTTTTCTACCCTACCTTGCCAATGGAGCTATGTGCGTGCTACATGTGCACTTCGTGTTGGAGCTTCGTGTAGGGGAAGCTGCTGGACCCCTCACTGCAACTACCCCACCGTCCCTGTTCGTTCGTTCATGCCCCGCTGCGCCCGCCAAAACTCTACCCCACCGCGAACTGTCTGTGAACCTGGAATTGATCACTGGAACTTGGTCCGACTCATTTATCCTTGTATAGAATTTCCATCTGTCTAATTTCCTGCTGAGAGCTTATTATTTCGAAGTCCGTGATAGGAGTCCGTACATACCTAGGTTCTCGGGTATGCGTTGGGCACTCCACAATCACCAGCGCGGGCAGAGGAGAGAGCTTGGCAGCCAGGCCCTGGTCCCACTTCGACGCCTCCGCCTGGTTGTTTAGACGTTTACAGGTCGTTCCTGGCAACATTCCCCTTAGACCTTTCATTGGATCCGTTGTCTTGTTCCAGTAGGTGCTCGCGTCATCGCTCTCATT
Source organism: Ophioceras dolichostomum (assembly GCA_003049485.1). Lineage (NCBI taxonomy): Eukaryota > Fungi > Ascomycota > Sordariomycetes > Magnaporthales > Ophioceraceae > Ophioceras > Ophioceras dolichostomum. The sequence goes on along the minus strand of PYST01000471.1, from coordinate 24,307 downwards.
GTATTTACCAAGCTGTGTGGTCGTTAGACTTGAGAAGAGACTCCGTGGACAAAGAAAACAGCATCTACCTACCATCTCCCTGAAGGAGCTAATGGATGGATTCTCGGTTGTCTGCTCGTTGCTCATATAGACCCCGTCTCCCACTATCCAAGGTATTAAATCAAGTTACTCTGTTGCTACATGCGTTAATTAGGTGGTACCTATCCTACAACAAACATTGATCCAAAACTCCATCCATGACAAACCTTCCATTCTCTCACTTCTCTCACCCCCTCCCTACTCACCATGCTTAAGCAGGTACGAGTTCGAAATAACCTTGAAGCTGAAATCCCCATCCTCGCGCTTATACACGACGCCCTCCCGCTTCTTCCCGTTCACCCCAGTCCCCTCCGCGCGCGCCAGCAGGTCCGAAAGCGACGACACGCCCAGGTCCGCCCGAAGCCTGAAGTAGCCGGACACGGGGACGTGGCACAGCCCGAGCTCTCGCGCGAGCGCCTCGACCTCTCGAGGAGGGAGCTGGCGCTGCGCGTCGACGTCCCAGGCGGAGAAGATGAAGAACTCGTGCACGTTCCTGGCGAAGCCCTCGAAGTTGGACTGGATCGAGCTGCCGCACAGCTCGCCCTGGATGGCGAGGCTTTGGTGGTGGTGTAGGTTGCGGAGCTTCTCGTGGAGGTTGTGCCGGAGCGCGACGTCCCAGAAGAGGTTTCCTGGCCGCTCGACGAGGTCTACGTTGCGCGAGCAGACGCCTATCCTGCTGATTTGCGACTCTGAAGTGTTGTCTGTGTCGTCGTATGCGTTGGCGACGGTGCCGCCGGTGGGGTTGAGGCGCGGGAGGAGCGCGAACGCCGTGCTGCCGGGGTGGACGCAGTAGACGGTCATGGAAGAGCCGTCCATCTTGGTTGTCTCCTGGAAAAGGGCGTCGTCATTGTCGCCATCTTCAGCGAAAAGTGTGCGGGTCAGGTTCTGCGCGCGCTCCTGGTCCGTCCGCGGGATGAAGTCCGGTAGGGGCCCCAGCGCGGCGACGGTTGCTGTGTCGCCGGTCCATCCGCCGCTGGCAGAGGCGGCGTCAAACTTGGTTACTCCGAGGAGGGACTCGAAGCCGTCAGGGAGGAGAGCTGCCGAGGCAAGGAGGGCGGCGTCGTCCACATCCGCGTCCGCGTCACCGTTCATCTTCTTCAGATGGGCGGAGATCTCGGGGAACATGGCGAGCTGCAGGGCAAGGCCCTGAGAGATCTGACCACGCATCTTGATCGTCTTGACGCGGAACCCCTTGATCTTGCCGTCTGGGGAGGTGATGAACTTGGGAGCCAGGAAAGCCCAGCGCGGGTCCAATGCGGGCAAGAAGCTGTCGATCTCGAAGAAGACGGCCACGTCCCCTGGATGGAACTCGCCCTTCTTGGTGACGCATTGCCAGCCGTCCAGCTCGGACACCTCGATCTGGTCCGCCTTGGGTATCGGCCGCACGGCCGAGATCCGGCGGAGGGTCACCAGCTTTCGACCCATGGCTGGTTTGGGACTAAGAGGTAGCAGTGACGGGCGGGACGCTGCTTCGACTTCGACTGGACGTTGCCCCGTATTCCGGCAGATGAGCTATGAAAATGATAGCGAAGATGAGTTGCAAACAGTCTCAGGATGTCGACAAGACGACGAGAATCCATCTCTTATAGCTTTCTTCAAGAGGCGCCGTCGAGTCTCTAAGTAGGATCGTTGACTCCTGCACGGCTGATCGCAGCCCCGAACAGGGGTGAGTCACCGGGGAAAAGCCACAACATGGGCGTCTAGCTCATGGAATTGAATGCATGAACTGGGCAGTCCGCAGTATTCAGTCTGGCTGGCCAAGTCGACCATCTTCTGTTTACAGCCTTCCGTAGACGATAGGGGCAGAAACGAGGTGTCCAACCGTAGGTAGGTAGGTAGATGGGGGCTACTGCTGCGTCTTGGGGCTGAGGCTGGGGCTGACGACCAAGAGGCAACCAACCCCTCGGCTTCGGATAGAACAGTCAGATATCATGCTGTCGAGCTAGCCTTTCAAGTTTCCTACAATGATATGCCTCTGCACCTCTTTTCAAATTATTCGCAGCCGCGTATAGTCTCGTATGGTGACCTGGGTCTTCCCGGAGCCGATTGAGCGGTGTTTGTCACCAGAGTGGGAATGCTGCAACAGTGTGTATGAAGAATAGCGCGTTATTTCCTTCCACCGTGGCCAGAATTAGTGTTTAGCTGCTACCTACACATATTTGGCTCTGCTGTGACTGAACCCCACTGCCTCCAGCGACCTCAGCTATCCGCACTGTTCTGTGTGTGTATGAGAGCCAACACGCAACTGTTGTCAGTGCCAACATGAATCCGTTGATTGCATCATCACCAGCTGGCGTTATGATCTCATTCATACTACGAATAGGACAGACAAACAGGGCGATTTCCGAGCACCAATTTTATCAGAACTCGCCAAAAGACTATTTCTTTGCCTAAGCCTCACAGAAGCTGCACACTGATTGCTCATCGACTCTCTGCGAACGGTGTGTCCGCGGGGTCGTCTGCTGTTGCTCCACGTTGGGAGAGCTCCATGGCCTGATTTGGAATCCCTGCTTTCCTTCTTAAACTGGGCGAAGGCTCACACGACGGGCGACCCTTTTTTAATCCATCCCGCTCGGCGGCATGAGTGACCTGCAGAGGAAATGGGCAAAATCGAGAGCTCCTCTGGATGGTAGCATGATGCCGCCACCTCGTTTTCTGGGCAATGATCTCGATGCAGGGACGGGGACGGCGACCGGAACGGGGACAGAGACGGCTCTTCCGGAGCTGATGGAAGTAGATGATGACGGCGGCGAGTCGGGCACCGTGCCAGAGCTGCCCGAGTTCGCCGATGACGACTCGTCGTCTGCTTCTTCGGCCTCATCGACGGGGACCGTCGTTCCCTCTCCACGGCAGAATTTGTTTGCCAGACCACAAGGGTAGGTACCAAGCAGGCTGGAGTTATCCAACTACCTTATTTCTTTTCTCGGTTGTACCTAGAAAGCATCTTCTCATGAAAGAAGAATATGCTGACAAACTTGGCTTCGCACCTTACCACACAGTGTAGCTAGAGGCAGGACCTTGGAAGTCATACCGTGGACGACATATTTTGAGCGCGAGCTCTTCCTGCCAACCTCAGATGGCGTGACATTCCACGCCTACCTCACTTCACCGGTCGGCAGCAAGGGCCCCCTCTTCGTGATGCACCACGGCGGGGGCTCATCCGGGCTGTCCTTCGCTGTCGTGGCCTCCGAGATCCGGAAGCGGCTGCCCACGGCGGGAATCCTGTCTCTGGATGCCCGCGGCCACGGCCTGACCACCGTCACGGGGCCACCATCTGGTGGCGCCGCCAGTGAGCAACCGCTCGACCTCAGCCTCAACACACTCTCGGCAGACCTGTACGCCGTCATCCTCGCCACCAAGGACGCCATGAAGTGGCCCGCCTTACCCCCGATGGTGCTGGTGGGCCACTCCCTCGGCGGCGCCGTGGTGACGGACCTGGCCAAGTCGTTCAAGCTGGGCGACAGCGTGCTCGGGTTCGCCGTGCTGGACGTGGTCGAGGGCTCAGCCATGGACGCGCTCAAGAGCATGCAGACGTACCTGGCAACCCGGCCGATGGGTTTCGCTTCCGTCCAGGCCGCAGTAGACTGGCACATCCGGTCGCGGACCATTCGGAACTCCGTCTCGGCGCGCACGAGTGTCCCGGCCTTGCTCGTGCGGGATGAGAGCGGCGACAGTCGAGGCGGCGGTGGCGCTGCTAGTGAAGAGCAGAGTGCAGCAGGCTCAAGCAGCGGAGGCGCAGGCGCAGATACAGGCACAGGCACAGGCACAGGCACAGGCACAGTCGGTAGCAGGCCGTGGAAGTGGCGCACCGACCTAGCTGCCACGCAGCCGTTCTGGGCGGACTGGTTTGTCGGCCTGAGCAAGAAATTTCTGAGTGCTCGTGGCGGGAAGCTGCTACTCCTCGCCGGGACGGATCGCCTGGACACAGAGCTTACCATCGGTCAGATGCAGGGTGAGTGATTAGGCGGGAAGCCTGTACCAGGCCAAAATGGTTACTAGCGTGATCTTGCGTGACTGACAGATTTTATGCAGGCAAATATGCCCTCCAGGTGTTCCCGGAGGCCGGACATTTCATCCACGAGGACCTGCCGGAGAGGACGGCGGTATCACTGGTTGACTTTCACCGTCGCAACGACCGCACCGCCCTGGTGCTACCCCCAAAGGTGTCTGATCTGCTCGCACAGGGCAAGAAAGTTTAAGTTTTGAGGTTCACGAAGAGGTCAGGGCGGCGGTCAAGAGTGTCTAAGAGGTCGGAAGCGACACGTCAGCCAGGGGCTGCAGAACAGAGCAGATTTGAGGGCAGGCCGGAATGCCCTGGGAGATAGATACCCTGAATTACAATCACGCTAGAATCAAAGCAGCGCTAGGAGGCGCACAGTGAAGCGGTGCATTAGATGCTGAATAGAGTCTCGCTCGATCTGCTCCGAACTTGATCCAATGGTCTAACTTTTGTGCTTCCTTTCCCTCTCCCTTCCCCGTCTATGAGACCCCATATATAATTACAGAAGGGAATGTGACGCAAAACCGACACTCTTCCGCATAGCCCCCACAGGATATCACTCAAAAAGCCAGTCAGATACGCCACGCCAATGCTACCCGCAGTTTCCCCCTTCCATTGCCTACCTTGATGCCTCAGGTAAGTTCTGGTAGGTTTGAAGGAATAATATCAAAATTACAAACCATAACCAAGTTCCCTGACTTATGCGCAGTCCAGAGCCGGCTGTGTCTCCGCCAGAAGAGGCTCCGCCAGCAAAGGAGACGTGACGCCCCTTGCCGACAAAGGCCTTGGAGGCTTCGCATCGGCCTTGCGCGCCTTCGCCATGTTACCCCCTGAGGCTAGCGCAGCGGGCGAGTCGGCCCCCTTCTTCTTTTTCTTGCCCGGCTTCTCTGGTGGTGGCTTGTCAAGACCTAGCGCCTCATCAACCTCTCGAGCGCGGTCGATCGTCTCCTGTGGAAGGTCGAGGATCTCGCAGATCGCGGTGTAGGACTTGGCCTGCTGGATGGGCAAGTGCTGGGGCCTCCGGCCGGGTATGACGTTGTTCATAGAGAACTTGGTGTTGCCGAAGCGGTTCTCGACGTCGAGCGCGTATTTCAGGAGGGCAGTGGCGACCTCGTCCCAGGGCGCGAACCCGCCGTCGGCGGCGGAGCGGAAGCAGCTCGAGTTCTTCTCCGCGGCGATGGCGATCATGGCGCCGTCGGCGCCGAACTCGTCTGCGAGGGCGAGGGCCTTATCGCGGTCCTCGACGTCGCCGTTCATTAGGCACGCCACGCCGGCCTCGCGGCATATGTTGGCGACCATCCGCAGCTGGCCGCGGATGGCGGCCTCGCGCGGCCGCATCGACGGCGTGCGGCAGTGCACGGTCAGGCCGGATATGCCCGTGGCGACTAGTCGGCGCACGAGGGCTTCTGTTTCTAACGGGTCTGGCAGGATGCGTATCTTGACGCTGACGCCTATCTCGAAGGGTGACTTGGTTAGCTCGCCCACGAGGGCCTCGAGGATGGCGCATAGCCGGTCCGGGTCGCGGAGCAGCGCGGCGCCCATTCCGCCCGTGGTGCTGAAGGGTTTGGGGCAGCCGGCGTTCACATCGACGCCCGCGACGTCGCCGGCTACCAGGCGCGCCGCCTCAACCGCCCGTGCGGGGTCTGATGACCCTATCTGGAAGATGAGCCGCCCCGCCTCGAGCTCGGGGTGCATCTTGAATATCACCGACTCCTTGACCATTTCTGGGGGCGTGTGTTGGTGGTTCGAAGACGGACGTGTCCACTCAATCGTGTTGGTCGCCGGGTTGACGCGCCGGGTCGTCCCGATCATGGCACGGTCGATTGTCTCGGGACCTGGATGCGAGCGAGGTGGCGAATGTTGACGCTTGTCAGTCAGTCTGATCGCAACTCAGACAGCATGGTTCTTGATTTATGGTTCCCAGTATTTGCTGCTGTCGCTCGTTCGTACCCGCTTAGGATTTCTGGTTCGAGTCACGTACCCCAGACTAGATCTGCTCCGTAGTGGAGGGCGACGAGCCGACATGGAAGCTCGCCAGACCGGACCATTGGGGCCAGAACGACTTTTCCCCGATAGTCGACCCCGCGCCGCGGGATGGGCACCTTCTTCGCTACGGACTCGGTAGCTGCCATGGCGAAGGACCTGACAGATCGTGATATCAATGACATCTGACCATCGGAGTGAGAACCATCGAGCCGCAAAAACCTCCCTGTCCACTCGTCCCGCAGTTGGTTCGAGGCCGAAGGAGTCACTTGCGATAATTGCTGGGAACCTTTCCTTATCGGCCTTATCGGTTCTTCACGAAGGCTTGAATGATTACATCAGCAGAACCATGCCATCGGATATTTCCGAGAACCGCCCCTTATCATATAAGGTGGTTAAAGAGATCGACACTCCCACATTCCCAATCGAACCGACCGAAACGAATGGTCAGAAACTTTTTCGCCTAGGCGACCCTCGAGAGGCCTCTCGTGGTCTCTACTCCCTCACTAGTGGGAAGGGGAGGAGGGTCGGGACACAAGGGTCAGAGAGATCTCAGCTTCCTCAGTTCGAAGTTTGCATGTATATATCAGTGAAAGACATCGCAACCCCGTCGTCCCAAGTTCCGGAAACTGGCGCTTTCGAGTTGGTTTGTCGCGTGGGTCGTGGGTGTTGAAGTTTTTAGCACGTACGTGCCATGGGCTCAAACGAACTGCTAGAGGCTTCATCCAAGCTGGGCTGGCAGCAAACCGATGTCCCAACTGCCACAACGCCTTATCCGCGCCCCCCTTTTCGGCACCCATCATCCCTTTTCACTAAGGACGATCTGCGTTGTCTGATTTCTCTATTGGGCGATTCGAAACATCCCGGGGATTCGCGGAGCGCCGGTACCACTGGCCCGCCACAAACGTCGCTCATGATTCTCATGGATGCTTGTGGGTGGCTAGAATGCCTTGCCGATCGTCCTGGGCCATCTCTAGCTCACACGCACCAGCCACGGCACCCCTCTCAAAGATTGACGACCTCGCGACTATGGGAAAGGGCCAAGGGGGAATAGGACCACTGGCCAAGGGCCAATTGCGAACGATTAGATCGGTATTGTTGCAGGACCTGAACTCAATGGTCAGGCATGGTATGGTTGCCTCGTTGCCTTCTTTGCTACATACCACTACAGTCCATCGATGATGCCTTTCCTCAGCCCGCAAACAATTTGCTCGCTTGCCCCGGAATTATAGCTAAATATGCGCTGGGCCATGTCGTGCTGCCCGAAAAAGTTCTTGCCGGTCAGCCACGATATATACTCTTCACGATACCGCTGCCGCCTTAGTATAGGCGGCAATATAACTGTAGGATGGCCTCCACCGCGGGATAAATGGGGGCTGAGAGTACGACTCTTCTTGATGATGGTTGGTTGCTTTTCTGCTATGGTCTGGCAAAAGATATGGGGATCCGAGCGACATGTGAAGCCAGTGGCATCGCGCAGAACACAGGTTGTGCCCCACACCTCCCACACGCAGTGACGTCATCGGTGGTTTGGGGGAGCACCGTCATGAATATTGAGGATGGGCACGCAGGGCGGCGAGACGGGGATGCGCCTGTATCCTTGGGCAGCAGCCACTGGAGTGATCGACAAAGTGTGGCCTCTGACACGAAGAAGTGGCTCCTTTTGGACAAGCATTGTGGAAATCAAGAGAGGCTCAGAGGTGAGAGGGACTGTAGAAAGAAGACGAGAAAAAATCGACCCAAGAGACCATTTCGCCAGGATTCGGCTTCAACTTCTAGCGAGTTTGCTCTCTTTTGACCATCGTTCCGACCAATAGAAACAGCATGAGACTCGGGACTCAAGGGCGACTGCAGGCTGCCACACCCTCTCCAGACAATGTTTGGCTTTCTTGGCGCGGCTTCGGCGGGCTGAAGGGCGCATGGATTGGTAGGGTTGTGCCATGTTCTCCTCGTCCATCCCAGAGACGAGAGCGGGGCGCTAGGGGAGGCATCACCCATCCTCAACGCTTCACGTCAACCTGAGCGAGTGGCTGTTTGGTTACTGGCTGCGAGGAGACGGCCGTATTCCCGTCGATCACCGTCGCAAACCGGCTGTGACCGGGGAATTACGACTCTTGGAAAGGTGGTAACAGGCGGTGATCGAGGATCGAGGAATGGATTCAGGGACACATGCCTGCCTCAGCTCGCTTGTCGGTCCCTCTGACGGCGCTTCTCATTGAATCAGGGTAAAAGCCTGTCTCAAACGCTAGAACGGCTTCACTTTTTAACTGATCTGTCTCACTCCACGGCCGAACGCAGAGACATGAGGACGTCAATGGCGGCAGCCACAATTTAGGGCGCTTCAGCTTGCCCGCCCGCCCGTCCGCTAATAGCCCGCCTAACATGCATGGCAGTGAAGGGGTTAAGAGCTCATGAAGAGGGGAAGAGGAGACCAGAAGGGTGGTCTCCATGCAGGCCGTCCTCGATGTGGTAGGTACAGCGAGTATTAGAGTATCATCTGGGCGACACAGGACACTTGATGACTGGAAGTTGTGGCCGCAATCACAGGACGCCATGCAAAAGAAAGCCGGATTTACAGTGACCATATCCCATATAGGACAGGAACGGGAACCAAGATATGGAACCCCGAGGTAACGGGCTTCTAGACCTCAATGCTCTCAGGGAGTCGCACCGTGAACGAGTTTATAGGGCGATGATTAAGACGGGGCGACAGGATTGTTCCCAGCCTTTCCCGAACATCAGCGAGGTAACGCCCTGTATGAACCCCAAGGACCGTAGCGGTGCAGGGCGGTACCAACAATACCGCAACAAAATAAGCTTACGACTCTGTAGCAGGGCTGGATGTTGGATGTCTTGTCCTCATGTTGGGTCTTTTTGTCTTGGGTGGCTGTCATCGCGAGGTCCGTCCTTTCGGGGAAGAACCGATGGAGGACTGGAGCGTCTGCCTGTCTGCCTGCCTGCCGAATTTCATTGTTGAAAACGGGATGAGGTGCTTGGATATGAGATGCGGTGTCTCTGCCGGTTGCTGATCGCAGGCACTGGTGTCCCAGCCCGTCCGTCCCTGACCTGTTCGTACAGTTAGCTCAACTTTATTCAGGGTCGGATCATCCGCGCTAACAAGAGCTTCGGAGAAGAAAGGGAAGAAAAAGACGACGAGGCTCCAAAGACGGGGTCAACAAATAAATACCAACCTACAACCTGCTTACCTACTACCTACCCACGAGGTGGTACCTACGGAATACACTTGAAGGTACACCTGTTGTCTCGGGGCCTTTGCTCCTGCTATCATCAATCCTCCTATTCTGTGTAAGGGTTTTTTAGTCAAGCGAGCGAAATAGCCTACACCTGCTGCTGAGTAGTGCAGTGTGCAGCGTGCAGCGGGCTGTGACAGGCCGTCCACTGCAACCCCGAACAATCAAGTATTAGGCCCGGCCGGCGCATGCTTGGTACCCCTAGTCCACCTGATCTCTCCGTACCCATCTCCTTTACTTGCCATCCCTTCTATGGTTAGGCTTCTGGCCTTTCCGCCCCCCTTTCCCTTTCGACTCGCCTTTTCTTTTTGTTGTCTTGTTTTGTTAGTTCCATCTTTGGCGACACTGAAAGAATAGTCGTGGGAATCGTCCATTTTTACTTCTCCCGGGCTCCTAGGATTTGGACTCATTCGTTTTCTTTGGGTACCCTGCCTAGGTACCCCTCTGCAGCCTCGAGACGCGAAACGGCCTCCAATCGAAAAGAAAATTCGGGGCTATCGGGCTGCTGGCCGCTCCCCACACGGCCCACGCCTGCTCGGCCTTTGCTAAGCGGCTTTCGTTCACCAACACTGCTGCTGCTGCCGTTTGGTCGTCGACGGACCGCATTCACCTTCACACACTTCAGATTAAAACAACGAAGGTACACACGTCCTCGATTTTCGCTCATCGACCGTCTCTCAACATTTTGAGCCGCGACCTACGAGACCTACGACGCTCGTGAACCCCCAATGAGGCCGGCGCTACCATAGCTGAAGCTGCAGCCCCACCATTGCCTCCTTCCCTCCTTCCACTCCCTAGATTTTTCAACGAATTGCATCCATACACTACCATCGAATCCTCATTGCGAAACTGCAGTCGGCTCGTTCCGACGCCCAACCCCCGCCCACCGATCATGGCGGCCGACACGTCCTCATGGGCGGCTATTGCTGCCGTTGTGGAGCGAATCGGCGCACCCGGTCCCGACGGCTCCGGCACCTCCACGTTGCTACCGTTGCTTCGCTCGAACGCTTATATCAGTCTCCCTGGCGAGGATACGACCGACAAGAAGGTCTTGGAGCGCGAGCTCACCGCCTTGATTCTGCGCGTCCAGCAGCTTGAGACCAGAGCGAACTCTGCCAGCGCGACAAAGTTCCCCGAAACCCCAAACGAAATAGCAAACTCCCTCTTCGGCGATGACGCCGAGACATCTCCCACAGGCTCAGCGCGTGACGGCGCGACAAAGCCGCCGCCCACAAAGCTCGCCGCAGCCGCAGCCGCCGCTACTCCGGGCGCAGACAAGACAGATAAGACAGACAAGCCAGAGAAGAACGGCGTCCCAGAAGTGCCACCAGACGGCATCGCCGCACTAAGCAGCGAGGCTCTCGAGGGCCTGCGCGAACACGTCGATGACCAGTCGAAGCTACTGGACAGGCAGCGCGCCGAGCTCGCCGGCGTCAACGCCCAGCTGAGCGAGCAGAAGGAGCTGCAGGAGAAGGCGCTGGCCATCATCGAGCAGGAGCGCGTGGCCACGCTGGAGAGAGAACTGTGGAAGCATCAGAAGGCCAACGAGGCCTTCCAGAAGGCTCTCAGGGAGATCGGCGAAATCATCACGGCTGTGGCCCGGGGCGACCTTTCCAAGAAAGTTAGGATGAATTCTGTGGAAATGGACCCGGAGATCACAACCTTCAAGCGCACGATCAACACCATGATGGACCAGCTGCAAATCTTCTCCAGCGAGGTGTCGCGCGTGGCCCGCGAGGTCGGAACCGAGGGCATGCTTGGTGGCCAGGCTCAGATCGAGGGGGTCGACGGCACCTGGAAGGAGCTGACTGACAACGGTTGGTGTTCATCCCCCGTCGTGCCTGGGTGGTGCGACGCCGTGATCGACATCGAGTCGACATCGACCGAGCCGTCAGGACAGCTTGCTGTACTACGGCCCAGTGAGATATTGGAACACAAAAGGATAAACGCTAACCAACTCTTCTTCAAACAGTGAACGTCATGGCCCAGAACTTAACGGATCAAGGTAAGCTGGCACCTGGGGACGCCAAACCACGCGGACGCGCGCGTCGTGGATGAGACTTCCCAGATACCTAGGAGCTCAGTATGACTTGTAACAATGCTAACATATCTGAACCTTCTTTCCCTCATAATAGTGCGCGAAATAGCATCGGTCACGACTGCTGTGGCGCACGGCGATCTGACCAAGAAGATCGAGAGGCCGGCCAAGGGAGAAATCCTCCAGCTCCAACAGACCATCAACACCATGGTGGACCAGCTGCGCACCTTCGCCTCAGAAGTTACTCGCGTCGCTCGAGACGTGGGAACTGAGGGCATGTTGGGTGGGCAAGCCGATGTCGAAGGCGTCAAGGGCATGTGGAACGAGCTTACAGTCAACGTCAACGCCATGGCGAACAACTTGACAACACAGGTCCGCGACATCATCAAGGTGACGACTGCGGTCGCAAAGGGCGACCTCACGCAGAAAGTGCAAGCCGAATGCAGAGGAGAGATCTTTGAGCTCAAGAACACCATAAACTCCATGGTGGACCAACTGCAGCAGTTCGCGCGCGAGGTTACTAAGATCGCTAGGGAGGTCGGCACCGAAGGCCGGCTGGGAGGCCAGGCCACCGTCCACGACGTGCAGGGTACGTGGCGCGACCTGACGGAGAATGTGAACGGCATGGCCATGAACCTCACGACCCAGGTGCGATCCATCGCACACGTCACCAGCGCCGTCGCGATGGGCGACCTGAACAAGAAGATCGCGGTCGAGGCCCGTGGTGAAATCCTGGATTTGAAGAACACTATCAACACCATGGTGGACAGGCTAGGCACCTTTGCCTTCGAGGTCAGCAAGGTGGCCCGTGAGGTCGGCACCGACGGCACCTTGGGTGGTCAGGCCAAGGTTGAGAACGTCGATGGCAAGTGGAAAGATTTGACAGAAAACGTCAACACCATGGCCTCGAATCTCACATCCCAGGTATGTGAATTTCAAAGTTGAAAAAAAAGTCCAGAAAGAAAGAAAAAAGGTTAGGTGGAAGTCGAAGCTCTGGCGTCGAAAGATGTCGCATGCCTACCTACACTTTCACCCAGCCTTAACTCGTCTCATGATTATCCCAACTTCTTCGTTCACCGCGTGTACTTTTGTGCTTCTCCCGGGCGGGCCGCTACGCATGATCATAGCGCCGTTCCCTTCGACGCCTCGGGATTTTGACCAGGCAGACATTGGCGCATCCGCTGACATGCGGCATCATCAACAGGTCCGAGCCATCTCTACCGTGACACAAGCTATCGCGAATGGGGACATGAGCCAAAAGATCGATGTCGAAGCTAAGGGCGAGATCTTGATCCTGAAAGAAACGATAAACAACATGGTAGACCGGCTATCTATCTTCTGTAACGAGGTGCAGCGCGTGGCGAAGGATGTCGGTGTTGATGGCATAATGGGTGGCCAAGCCGACATGGCAGGGCTCAAGGGAAGATGGAAAGAAATCACAACAGATGTGAACACAATGGCGAACAACCTGGTAAGCAGTGCTGATGGTGTCCAGCCTTCCCCTTCTGTTCTAACACTGGTTATGACTGACACCTCTTTCATAGACGGCACAAGTACGTGCATTCGGCGACATCACTAATGCTGCCACGGACGGCGACTTCACGAAACTAGTCGAGGTTGAAGCTTCTGGTGAAATGGACGAGCTGAAGCGCAAGATCAACTTGATGGTGTTCTCCTTGCGAGACAGCATCCAGAGGAACACTCAAGCGCGAGAGGCGGCAGAGCTGGCGAACAAGACCAAATCAGAGTTCCTGGCCAACATGTCGCACGAGATCAGGACACCTATGAACGGAATCATCGGAATGACCCAGTTGACGCTGGATACTGACTTGACACAGTATCAACGGGAGATGCTCAACATCGTGAGCAGTCTTGCCAACAGCCTGCTGACCATTATCGACGACATCCTGGATCTGTCCAAGATCGAGGCGCGGCGCATGGTGATAGAGGAAATCCCGTATACTTTGCGGGGGACCGTCTTCAACGCGCTCAAGACGTTGGCGGTCAAGGCCAACGAGAAGTTTCTCGACCTGACGTACCGCGTCGACTGCACGGTGCCCGACCACGTCATTGGCGACTCGTTCAGGCTGCGGCAGATCATCCTGAACCTGGTGGGCAACGCCATCAAGTTCACGGAGCACGGCGAGGTCAGCCTGACCATCCAGCAGTCCAGCGACCAGAGCTGCCGGGAGGGCGAGTACGCGATAGAGTTCGTCGTCACCGATACCGGCATCGGCATCCCTGCGGACAAGCTGGACCTGATCTTCGACACGTTCCAGCAGGCCGACGGCTCCATGACGCGCAAGTTCGGCGGCACGGGGCTGGGCCTGTCCATCTCCAAGCGGCTGGTGAACCTGATGGGCGGTGACGTGTGGGTCAAGAGCGAGTATGGCAAGGGCAGCTCGTTCTACTTCACGTGCCGCGTGCGCGTGGCCGACGGTGACGTCCAGCTCATCGGGAAGCAGCTGAAGCCATACCGTGGCCACCAGGTGCTGTTCATCGACAAAGGCAAGACGGGCCATGGCGCCCAGGTGGCCACGATGCTGGGCGAGCTGGGGCTGTTGCCCGTCGTGGTCGAGTCTGAGAACAACCAGCTCCTGGCCAAGCTTCGGGGGAAGGGCACGTCGTCGCCCTACGACGTTATTATCGTCGACTCGATCGATACGGCACGCCGCCTGCGCGGCATTGACGACTTCAAGTACCTGCCCATCGTGCTGCTGGCGCCCGTGGTGCACGTCAGCCTCAAGTCGTGCCTGGACCTGGGCATCACCTCGTACATGACCACCCCCTGCAAGCTGATCGACCTGGGCAACGGCATGGTCCCCGCCCTGGAGAACCGCGCCACGCCTTCCCTGGCCGACAACACCAAGTCGTTCGACATCCTGCTGGCCGAGGACAACACCGTCAACCAACGCCTGGCCGTCAAGATCCTGGAGAAGTACCACCACGTGGTCACCGTGGTCGGAAACGGCGAGGAGGCACTGCAGGCGGTCAAGGTCAAGAAGTTCGACGTCATCCTGATGGACGTCCAAATGCCCGTCATGGTTTGTTTTTTTGTTCCCATCCCCTCATCAATATCATCCCAAACGTACCAACCATCCTTGGCATTTCTAACGTGATTGAAACACAACACCATACAGGGTGGATTCGAGGCCACTGGCAAAATCCGCGAGTACGAGCGCCAGCTCGGCACACAGCGGACGCCCATCATCGCGCTGACGGCGCACGCCATGATGGGCGACCGCGAGAAGTGCATCGAGGCCCAGATGGACGAGTACCTCTCCAAGCCGCTGCAGCAGAACCACCTGATCCAGACGATCCTCAAGTGCGCCACGCTCGGCAGCAACCTGCTCGAGCAGAACCGCAACGAGCGGGATCTGGACGGCATCCCGCCTTCTGCGACGAACAAGGGCAGCGGCGGCGGCGATCCCCCGAAGAAGCCCGGCTCGACGGCGCCGAACGCGGCCGCGGCGGCGGCCATCGCGGACGCGTCCGCCACGGCTGCGGCGCTGAGGCCCAACAGCATGCGGCCGACGCTGCACCATAGGGCGGTCACGACGGCAGAGTCGCTGTCGGGCGGGATGGAGAGCCCGTCGCTCATCAGCACCGCCGTCGTCGTCGCTGCCGGCGGCGCCGGCGGGGGTAGTAGTGATGATGTCGACGGCCACATCGAAAGGGCACGTAGTAGCCTCTCCGAGCCAGCCACCACCACCGCTGCAATGTAAAGACAAGAAGAAGAAAAAGAACCTAGCTGGCTGACACAACCATATATGTCCTGTCGTACACCACATTCAGCTTCTGCTGCGTTCACATAGCACTTGATCACTTTTTGATCACTTGAACCGCCGCCAACCGCTACCATCACCACCGTCATCATCCAGAAGAGGAAACCAGCGATAGAACGACGACGTCGACCTCGTCCTGTTTTCCCGTGATCTCCTCTTTGCTTTCTTGTTCTTCTTGCCATTTATTTGCTTGCTTGTTTGCTTTGCCTGCTTTTGCTTTTGCTTGTAGGTCAGGAAAGTCAGCCCTCTTTCCGGATGGGGTTGCTGCTCCTTGCTCCTGGTGGCTACGACGAAGCCCCAGATAACCTNCCCCCCCCCCCCCCCCCCTCTTTTTTTTTTTTTTTTCAGCAACAAACTTACTTATACCCCCCGCTGCTCTTGCCGAGTAACAATTAAAGATTTCCTCTACTTGATTTCATTATTTTCACATATTGGTGTTTCTCTGATTTCAAACCTACCTGCTAACGTCTCGGACTCGGAACTGGTTACGTGGAGGAAGGAAGGGATTTCTGTTCATGTTTGGCCGAGGTTTCTACACCGTTTTTCTTGTTTTGGGGTATTAGGTACCACCTACCTACCTACTTTATTTGTGTTTATTTATTGCTTCGTTTCTTCTCGTCGCCTTGAACGCAGACAAACAACAAACCCTCCCACCCTTCTCCTTCGGCGTTCTGGGGTTAAGTCAAGCAACAAACCGGTGCGGTTAATTTTTTCTTGTGAGAGATGGGATGATGGATGGGAGTTTGGTTCTGGTGTCTCTTTTTCCACAAATCGAAGTACCACCTAGGCTTTTGTCGTATTTCAGTTCACTTCACACTGCCGCCACTCGCACCCAAATAACCGAGCAGTCAAAGCTACCTAGATGGAAAGTGTGTGTCCATCTATTGATTTATCTATCTGGATGATATTTGCTTTCCGATCTTGGCGTCCGCGAACGAAGCAAGTGAATGAAGATAACGAAGCCGAAGACGTGTCCAGCCCATCTAAGTGATGTGTGCCTGTTGTTGGAGACCTGCGTTGTCTTTCCGCTCTTGGTGTGTGCCGTCGGTATGGGATGCAGACTCTCTTTGAGACTTGCTCGCTCGCCCGCCCGTCACTCTGCTTTCGGGAGTGATTCTCCTTTGATCGGGCGAAGCAGTGGGTGGTTAGGTGGGATGTATGGACTGATGGACGGGCCGATGGACGTAACCCTGCACAGTCTTATGGGGACGATCTCGCCCTCTTTTTCTCGCTTCTACACCTCATTTTCTCTTGCTGCTTCTCTCACCTACCCTGCCCAGTGTTCTGTTTCCCTACCGTACCTTACCCATCGCGATCCGCTCGAAGACCTTCGCTTCCAAGCCCACAACTTTTGCTTTCACCCTTCCTGGTACTTCCATCATCAACCCACCTTCCCCGTGTTGATGGGACGCGTCTGGCTGGCGGTGGTCTCTTTAGTTTATGAGTTGTAGTTAACAGAATAACTACCTATCTAATCCTCCCAGGTAGGTACTAGGTACCTAGATACCTACCTAGGTACCAAACCTGAATGAACTCCCAAGGCAATAACAATAGAACAGGGTTTTCACTTTGGAGCGGCTGTCTTGTCTATCGACGTTGGATTCCATTGGAACCGAAGCCTGGAGGAGAATGCGGGAGGCCTTGAAGTCATATGCACAACTTGTAAAATATAAAAACAGGTAGGTAAGGTACCGATGTTATTTCCACGTTACCTGGGCCAAAATGGCAGCTACCTACCTAGTTACCTTAGATATATCCCCGAAAGAAATCCCAACGCAAAGGTAGTACACCGAGGAAGGAGGAATAAGAATAGAAGAAAAACGATGAATCCCCGGGGAGTTGGGGAGAAGAGAAGAGCATGCGTGGTATGCTATGATAAAGAGAAAGGGCGATCTGGGTGGAGACCCCTTGCGAAGAGAGAAGGAACAAAAGATGAGGTATCATTGAAAAGGATACAAAAATATGCGAAGAGAAAAATGAGATAGAAGGGTGGAAAAAAAAAGGAAAAGAAAACCCAAAATAAACTCCAGTGGTCGATGATAACGTAGGATCATGTCCTAGCTAAATGACCTGCCTGACCTCACAGTTATATCTGTCGATACCCGAGGTCCTCTCTTCCTGGTAACAGTCCTTGATTGAATCCGTCCATTCCATTGAATTCCATTCCATTCCATTCCACCCGTCCATCCGTCTTGGTATAGGTATTGGTATTGGTGCCCAGGTTTGCGTGTTCGTTTCCGTCCGTGAGTGTCCATCCATTCGAATCCCTCCCTTGTATGCCACAGTACTAAGAGCATCGTTTTCTGCTCGAGAGTGCTAGGCAGACATCCTTCCGATGATACATATTGTGACTTTTTATCTGTTCCGATTCCCGTTTCCTCCTGACTAATAGGCAAGTAGATATAGAAGCAAACCGAAGGGAAAAAACAAAAAAGCAAAGGGAGTGAAGGGAGAGGGGAGATAGAGAGAGGGTGGAGAGGAAGGGTTGAGAAAGAACAAGCGAAAGAGATGCGTGGGATAGGTTGCGAAAGGGAATATTTAAATGTTGCAAGAGAAGAAGAAACTTGTGCAGGTAATTGGAGATATGCTGGTCAATACATCCCCTCCTCTTCACCTCGCATCACGATCAACTATCTCACCCGCCTTCAACAGGGCGCTCATGCCGTCCAGATTCGGAAGACCAGGGAGGGACCGCCCGGGGACTGTGTTGGGGGCCATGTTGGGGTGATGATGGTGGAGGTGGTGGGGGGGATGGTTTGGCATGCCGTGGTGATGGTGGGCGTGGTGGTGATGCGTCGAGTTGAAAAGCAGGTGGGGCGGCATCTTTGCGGCGTACGGTGGTGGCGGCGGTGGTGGCGGTGGCGGCCCCGGATGAGAGGCAGCAATGCCGTTCATGGTGCGGGGAGCCGCGGAGGGCGGGGCCGAAAGAGGCGGCGGCGGCGGCGGCGCGGGAAAGTATCCTCCTCCACTTCCGCCGCTTGAGGGCACGCCGTTTGTGATGGGTGATAGCATCGGGGGTTCGGCTGAGTGTGGGGAGTGCTGCTGCAGTTGCTGGTGGTGATGAAGGTAAGGCGGGTACTGAGACATGGGCTTCTGCTCGGGTGACATGGACTGCTTCGATGTGCTGCCGCTGTTGCCGTTATCAGAGGAGCCGGAAAGGAGGAGGTGGATGGGCAGCGAGCCGTCGATGGGCGTGCGGGGGTAGCCGTTGCTCATGGTCGTGCTGCCGGACGTCGTGCTCGCGCCCGATGAGTACTCGTGCCTGAGTGACGGGTGCCTCGAATCACCGCTGCCGCTGTGGCCGCCGTGGCCGTTGACGAGCCCGCTAGGGGGGGAACCCGGGCTGTTGCCGTTGTGGAGCTGGAAGTGGGTGGTGACGAACCCGTTGGTCTCGGCCTTGTGGGTCTCTAGGACATTGGAGAGGGAAGGCAGCTGGTGTTGAGGTTGGGGTTGGTGTTGTTGTGGTTCTGGCACCGAGGCCCAAGGCGTGGGTGTGTAAGGGGCGTCGCCACGAGGGCTGGTGGCGCTGCTCAGCGTCGGAGGCGGAGGGGAGTGCTCGTCGTCGACTGAGGAGTTAGACGGCATCTCAGCTGTTGACGCGAGCTCGGGCAGGCTCGAGGTCGAGTTGACGCGGTCGCGTGTTGGCGGAGGCTCACTGTCCTTGTTGCGCCCGTCCACGCTGCTGCTCCCGCTGGTGGTCTGGCTTCGGGGTCGCCTGGGGCCTCCCGCGCCTGCGCCGTGGTGGGGTCCGTTATGAGAACCGCCAGTGTCCGACAGCATCTTGACTCGTTTTGGACCATCCTTGTCTGTGGACATGGTTGGGTGGATGGTCAGCCTCGAGGAATAGATAGATAGACGTAGAGGAATCGTAGAACAGACCTTGTGATGGTGGTGGTGGGTACTTCGTCTTGAAGTCGTGCAGGTACATGAGGTACTGCCTATACTCTGACGTCTTCTTGTACTCGAACAATTCGGCGTTGTACCTGTCTTTGGCCTGCTGGGCCTGGGTCTCGTAGGGCTCCTTTTCTGAAGGATGCAACGCCTGCCAGTTCTCCCCCACGAGTTTTGCGATTTCGGTGAAGCTGAGGTTCCGATCTCTCAGATCATCCCTCATCTCTGGACGTTGGAAGACCGGTTAGCAAGGTTAGCGAGCGGATCGAGAGGCATGGAGAGTTGAGATGAGACAGAGTTGATTCATTTCGTCTACTGTCTCCCCTTCTCACTTCTCACTTCTCATTTCTCAATCCCCACTTCCCCTCTCTTCGTCATGCACCTCTCAGTGTTGCTCTAAAAGTGCGGGACTGCGTAGACTCACTGTTCGAGAAGAGGACATAGGCCGAAGGAGGCCGTTCTGGTGCATTCTCGTCGGGCTTTATGTGGGAATAATTCAGTCAGCAAAGGCTCGCAAAGGCTCGCAAAGGCTCTGCTCGCACCGATAACGAAAGGAGGGACGGTGACCATTAGTATAACTCACTTTAGGATGTCGCCTGTACTTGCGCTTGTGCTTTATGATCATCATGAGGTCCTCTTTGGTAGTAGGCGTATCTGTCATGGCCACATCCTGCCGTTCCTCAGCGCTTTGCTGAGTGGGAGAAACCAGCGCGGCATCCGGGGCAACTCCTCGGAAGTTGGCGATGCGTCTTTGTAGTTTCTGAAAAGCAAGGGCGATTCCCCAGTCAGATGGACCTTGAAAAAGAAGCAGGTTCGGTGTGGAAGTAGAGATTGGGTAGGCGTAGGGAATTACGTAGAGAACTACATGGGGAGGGATGAGGAGGACGACTGGTCGGAAGGTACTCACCCTGCGGTGACCGAGCTTCACCCCGAGTGCATCTCTGTAGCAGAACCCCAGCGGCTGTCAGTAATCTTTGCGCCGCAGCATTTCCCTGTTGCAGTTCCCCTAGTCTTCGATCCTTGGTCCAAAAGAGACCCAAAGCTGGGTGCTAGGTAGCAATAGAAAGACAGTAAGTACTAACAGGTCCGACTCGGTGATGTCCAGGATCGTTTCCCATGTGTCGAAGCCCTGGTCTACAAAGGCGTCGAGATACTGGGAGATGCCCAGCTCACCAAATATCTCTCCCAGTGGTTGTGACATGCGGCTCGCCCTCGCCCCGGCCCCCCGCAAGGACCCGGTAAGCGCCGATCACGGAGGTAGTTGAATGTGTTGGGAAGGGACCGTAGACCGTAACAAGGCCGGCCGGAGGCAGATGTAGGTTCCTCGGCTGTCGTACGTGCTCAGTCACAGATAGCTCGATCGCTTGGTTCTCGAAGCTAGCTCTGTGGGCGAGGTTAGTGGTCAAGCTCATGTCGCATCAACTTCAGGGCGGATGCCGGCCAGGCTCCCCATGTGGCCAGGGTGGTGAAGGTAAGGTTGCCCGGTTCTTAATGCAGATGGACAGTCTTGCTCAAGACATCGTCCTCGAGGCATCGTCCTCCCCCAAGTCGACCGGGTGCATCAGTTGTCGCAAGGCTCCCGTCCGAAAAGGTGACGTAGCCCGGACACCAGGAGTCCAATGATGTCGTTGAGGCTCTCCATGGGCTAGCTAAGCTGACTGATGTCCCAACTTGACTGACCACACCACCACCACCCTCGTAGCACCAAAAATAGAGAAAGACAACGGGCGGGCGTGAGGGACAACAGCATCAATGCTGTGTTGTCAGCACCGGTTTGTAAGTACATACCAGCAACGCCGCCCACAGACCTGGCGGGGAAGAGGAGAGCTTCCTTGGTACGATCCGGTCCGGTTCCTCTGCCAGTAAATCGCGACTTTCTTCCACACGACAAATCCGGGCAAGAGGAGACGCGCCGGGAGCAATGACTTGGTTACTTGGTGGGCGAGGCCGCAGGTCGCGATCGAAAGTTCGCAGGCGCCGTGTATAGCAGCTGGCGGCTGACGCAAGACGGACTGGCGTCTTGAGATCACCAAAAGAGTAGAGGTCGGCTGCGCAGACGTCTGCGCGGAGGAGCGCGAGTGGACTCGGCTGGGTTGGTGGGGAGCAAAGGAGCAAGCAGACTTGCTAGGCAGGGCAGGCAAGCTGGCTGTGTGCGCCGGTGGTATGTATTATCCAGAAGTCCAGAAGTCCAGAAGCGGTCTGGAAGGATGAAAAGAACGAAACAGGCACAGTAAGCTGCAAGCTCTCCTTGGGAAACAGACAGGAAAGGTGGTGGGAAGGAAGAATGCAAGGGAGTGTGAGAAAAGAGGTTTGACCTGGTTAATACCACGCACGAAGATGTGCTAGTACATAGGAACAAGTCATAGTCTACGAACTTGGTAGCAGACTCTGCACAGTGAAGACCATCGTGGAGTATTGTGCATACAAGCTGGAGGAGTAAGTGGTCAAATGGTTACAAGTGTTAGTGCGAGTACCTCTGCTTAGCTGAGGATACAGGAATACTCAGTACGAAAAAGTTCATCCAAGTTCGTCCACTCTCACGCACTGCACATATGTACCGTACCAGACAGTACAACAGCCGTCCGTCCCTCCTCTCCGGGTCCTCCCCTCCTCCCCTTGCTCGACCCGTCCGTCCCAGTCGGCGGCCCCTGTCCCAGGCAAAGACCCAGTCCCAGTTTCCCAGAGGCTGGCTGGGGTCGCTGGGCAAGGCAAGGGCATCGAAAAGTTGCAAAGAGCATTCCACTTGGTCCCAATTTCGGACTGGCACCCACTGGTTGTGAGCTGCTCAGTCGTTGCTAGCTCCAACTTTGGCGGGGTGTGGATGATTGGCAATTGGGCGGGTTGATTAAACTGTGGACGGGCGGGATGGACGTTGCCTCTTAGGGCGATGTACCTGTACAATTGGCAGCACAGTGTGTGCCTGCGGTGCCAGGCCGTCCTTGGTTGTCCCGCCTTTCTCCGGCTGGGCTGCCTTGCTTGCTTGCTGCTGCCTTTGCCTGGCACAGGCCCGGTCTGGCTCCTGGCGGCGACCGACTATTGTCTGAAAAGAGGAGTGTAAGGGGGGCAATAGTCCTGCGGATGTGAATCTTGCCCTCGATGCGAAGGCGTTGTCCTCGAGATGTGTCTCCGAGGTGTCTTCCTTGTTGGGGTTGCTTCCGGCCTCGATCCGGAATATCCTCATGATTCCTCCTTGTGTTTGAGAATCAAGGACGACGTCCGAAAGCAACGTACGAACAAGACTTGGCCAAAACGAAGCTTGGATGCACTCACTCTCGTCCTGATTGCGTTCTTTTTCGAGAAAGGGGCCCTAGCAGGGGGCACTTTCAGCTGCCTCTTTCCGAACCCAAAGCTGAAAGATAACACGGGTCACGTCTATCACAATCACTAGCGTTCCTTTTTGTCGCCCCCTCCGTTGCCGCCTTCTCGCCTTCTCGTGGTCGCCTTCTTTTCGACTCGAGTCCTCCCTTCCTATTGTTGGGGGTCATTGCACTGTGGAGCTGCCTCTCAGAGCCGAGTCGGTGAAAGTACCAGTACCGAAGGTAGAGCGCGACCCAGTGAGCCGAGATCGAGATCCCCCTTGGAGGTGCCAGGGCAAGGGGGGATGGAAACAAAAAACATACGATGTCAACGGCGCGGAGGTGAGAGCTGGCCAGGGCTTGGACCAATGAGCAGGGATGTGGGTCCGGCAGGGTGGGCTGGCCATGATTCATCCACTCCCTCGTGTCGCTGTTTCCACTCTCCCTTGTCACCCTCTTGTTCTCAGGAGCTCGTCAGGTTCCCTCTCTGGCTCGAGCTGCCTCCTCTGACAGCGAGCACGAATGTATCTCATGACAAAACATGACTTCGGAGGGTCGGGGAGGCGGACCATCAAGGGGGGCCATTGACCATCAGAGCACTGTCCCTATCACTTCCGACGTCCCGGAACTCGTCCAACAAAATCGATGATGCGAAGAAACAGGACCAAGGACACATGGCGAATCGACAATTTGCCCTGGGATCGAGCATTTTTCATCTTTCCCATCCTGCAGTCAGTCGGTCCGGCACGACGGAAAGATAAAAGATAAAAAAAAGAATAAACGTACGGGCCACCAACCCAAAAATACTATAATGTCGTACTACGAATGAATTCCCGCTCTCGTGAAAGTGAGGACGGGAAGGAAGGAATATCGAAAGAGGAATCGAAAGGCGATGATAATGTAAACCAACCGTCACTCACGAGCGCACTGACAGCCAACCCTGCTTCTTTGTCTCCGCAGGTGTATGCGCATATGCGAGCGAGCCTGGAGGCTAGCGAGGCTGTTCAGAAAACCTGGACTCGAATACTCGCATCACGCACACCAGTTATCACATCGCGGCCAGCTTGCTTTTCCCAATTTCCACACACACTTATTACTTGTACGCAGCCCTTCCGTCAGGCAGGTAGTCCTTTCTTTTCGTACTTTCGTACTCGCCTGTCCGGCTTGGAACGACCGAACGAGTGAGCGATCAACACCAAAACGGGAATAAAAAAGAAAATGAAAAACCACGCGGTCATGACGCAGCTGACCTATGTAGGGGCGGGATGCCAGGCATACGTAGTCTATTGAGGCCTAGACTCTAAAAGTTGGAACTTCACAAGACTCCCTGAGACTCCTTAGCTCTGGAGCGGACTATCTTGGCCCATCACTCGTACCTTGTATGCCCAAGCCGGACGGAGGCAATGAGGACTTTTGTATTTTTTTGCCCAGATTTTCCGTTGCCCGCCAACGAGCCAATGAGGCCATTATCCCACATGGCACACTGGATAGGTAGGTCATCCATGTGGTGGTGGCGTACGCACAAACAAATTTCTTCTCCCTCTCTCATCTCCAGTCCAGCCGCGGGGCTAGCTCCGGTATCCGGACGGGCCATTCAGAGGCTAGAGAATTGGAAAGCCCTCTCTGGCGGCTCTCGCCCGCCTCACAAATCCGCTCGCTTTTCTCAGACCCCCGTTGATGCGTGTGGTACGGACGTATCTGCCGGGACGAATATGTGCTCAGGCGTCTTGCAGGGCAAGGGCGAAGAGGTGGTCATTTTGGACAAAGGCCAGCCACCAAACGAACCAAGCTGCCCATCACGGGCCAATATATGCCTCCGGATGCCACACCTTGTCAGCTGCAAGCCCGTCACAACCCCCTAATTTCCCCTTCTCACTGAAAGGAGAATGGATGAACAGATACTTCTGGGGATCTATTTTCGATCAAAATCCCAGGCCCCCAACAGGGCCTGGGGACGGCTGATTAGGAAAAACGGTTGATTAGGA
>PYST01000470.1:0-25100 GCA_003049485.1 Ophioceras dolichostomum | reverse complement strand
GCCCAACCCAGCCCAGTCAGAAGCTGAAGCTGAAGAAACTGCCCATCTGCAGGCCCGTCATCACGATTCATGAGGCGCCGGCGCCGCAAAATAGGATCCAAAACAGAAATGGAAAAAAGTATATGTCATCGGTTTGCCGCGCCGCTCTCGAAGCATGTACATGTGTGTGGCTCCTGGCCTAGATACCTGCACCAAACTTGGCCATCTCGGCATCTTCTTCGGTCCTCACTCGCCTTCCAGGTCACCAGCCCTCCACCCACGACGGCGAGTCGGTCGGGGGGATCGGGAGCCACGACGAAGAAGAGAAAGAAAAAAAGCGGTGAACGAAAACTCAAATCCCGGTTTGCCGAAAAGGTTCTCGGGAAATGTGGTTCATGCTTGCTCGCTAGTTTGCTTCTTTATTAGCTCGTCCCCCTCTCTTTCGTCAACAACTGCTTCCGCACTACCAGCAGGGGAAAAGGCTATTTCACTAGGTAGTCAAGTAGATCTCCAGCCAGGCACAGGCACCACCCATGGCACACATACCCACCCTTGCTTCCGTACTTCCGTCTATCATCAGGATAAGTTATTCCCAGCCTCCCCCTCGCCCCCTCCCCGCTCATGCCGTCTTGATGTATGGCAGGAAACCCACCGGCCCGAGAGAGAGGGAGATAAAGAGAGAGAAAGAGAGAGGAAAGAAGGTAGGTATAGTACTCCCACACCAGACAGCCTCGTTTTCTAGCGTCTTTTCCTTGAACCCCTCACAGTCTGCTAGCGCGTGCGCCAGCAACTAGGGCAGCGCTAGCAAGCAAGTCCCGGCGATAAGCGGAGCGGAACGCCTGGGATGTGGGTAGGTGGGTGGGTAGTTGGCGCATTCCGTGACCTCGAGGAGGGAGGGAGGAGGGGGGGTCTTATCCTGCTTCCTCCTCCAATGTCGAGCCTTGCATCTCTGCATCTCCCCCCTTCTAATGATGTATACACGATTGGTGTGAATACCCACTATTATGCTGCCCGCCACCGCTTCATGCTGCCGATAGTTCTGCTACTTCTGCTACTGCCGCAATGAAGTTGCGTCGATCCACGGTGCAGGAGCGATCCGTACCCTAGTGCTAACAAGTTCCATATCCGATCTTGTTCGAGCGCGGCTAAAGGCCGCCATATCCGCAGGCACTCAGGTTAGTGGGCAGTACCAAGAGCGCGATTTAACGACGTCAATTAAACTGCAGCTTGGCGGCCACTACCATTCGAGACGCATGAGGCGGGTACTGTCATGGTTGCGGCTGTGGCCGCAGGCGTCTCTGTCTTAGTTGATTGGCTTGCTTGGTCGTGCTAAGCTTTTCGATCAAAAGAGAGCAAACTGAGCGATAGGGACGTGATCAATTCTGTAGGCTTCTGCTACTAAAAGTTGATGATCTTCTCGATCTCTGGCTCCAAAATCATAGCGTGCTAGAAGGTGTGCTTTCGTCACGTGAATAAGGCCGGAATAATTTTTCGCCTTCCAGTAGCCACGACGAATGCGGTAGGTGGGGTTGGCAGGCACGGGCCTAGATAAGGGGCGTGCACGACAAGAATTTGTGTCGTGCACGGGCCTAGGCGAGGGGTGTGCATTTGTGTGGTGCACGAGGCTGGTCCTGCCAACAAAGCGTAAGGCGTGTTAGGAACAAGCTTGTATTTGTCGGGTATCAGAACAACGTACCTCCTAGACACCAAAGCCCTAGCCTAGCCCAGCCTAGCCCAGTCCAGCCTGGCCCAGCCTGGCCGCAACGCACACCCGAACGACAGCAATGCATATGGCGACCCCGACCACATAGGGGGGAACAAGCAGCAGGCCGTCGTCGTCATAGCCAAATGAATGAACACCAACATTCCCAAGCCCTTGACTGCTCCTAGCCCTCCATTCGTCCTCGCCCTCGCCCCCGTCGTCACTCTAGAATGAGTGGGTATCATCAAATCATGTGTGCCTCGCCAGCCATGCCTCGCCATGCCTTGCCGTCCCTAGCCCTTGTGCAATCCCGAAGTTCCCCAGTCATAATAACAATGGTCATCCCGTCATAAATAAGCAAGAGAGAAAACAGACATAATAAAGAATAAGACTTGAAAAGAATCGCGGGAATGAAAGGCGTGACAAGAGAGCGCTCTAAAGCACACCCACCAGCAAAGGCCACAACGTGGTGAATAAGGAAGCCAAGTCAGGACGAGAAAACAGGAACACCCTATCTAAGTGGACAGCAAGAAACCCAAGAAAAATCAGACCCAATACCATGTTCAACCCAACGAAAATCCAGAGTCATTGAGCCAAAAAAAAAAATGAAGAGCCAAAGGTAAAAAAAAACAAAAAACAGAACGGGTATCAAGTGAGCGATCGAGTTGAGGAACCTCAACAGGGATAAGAACGAGACAGATTCTCCACAAAACCTACAAAGGAAAGAATGCCCCAGAAGGCGGACAAAATCTTGTTGTGCAGCGAGTGTTTGTATATGGCGTAGTCTCATGCTGGAGAGATGACAAGTAGGGCGAGATAAGTAGCAGAGTCATGAAGTGGACAATTTCTTTAGATGTGAAACCGAGACCAATACGCGCGGATAATAACCCGCCGGGAAGGGGGAAGAGATGATGATTGTGAGGGCGGTGTGGAGGTTGGACATGAAGGGCAACGAAGGCGAAGGCTCGCCTCCGTCGTTGCCATCATCTCGAGCCGCACAGTTATCCAAAATCGAGAGAAATAAACAAGGCCGATGTTAAACCTGTAAAGAAGGCAGAATATCCGTCCGCCGTGGTGCTGTGCTCCCAGTCGCTGATCGTTGCTGCTGCTGAAAAAAGGTATAAATGAAATAGCCGTCAAGTTCGTAGCACGAGGAGGGACTTGAAATAGTAATTCGAGGTCAAGTGTGAGTGCGGCGTTGAGGTCGCCGGTGCGTTCGTTGAGAGATTCCGGTCGAGTTTTCTCGTTGGTCGGGCGATGGGAGAAGAGAGGAGAGTTATCCATTCGAATAGGAGGATCAGCCAAGGGAAGTGAGGAGTCCGCGTGCCGCCACACTGATTTAATAGGCAGCAGCAGCAGAGCTTTCGCTCGTGGCCACTGCGACGAGAGCCTCGAGACGCCTCATTGAATCAGACTGCGGTGCTCTCTCGGCGTCCATGTTGACGTCCTGGGAAGACTGATCGACCGCAGCGCGGGGTTCCCTCGCGGGGAAGGCAGTGAAGCCGTCGAAGTTGGGATGGTGAATTCGGTCGACGTGAGGACGCTCCGACACCTCGTGGATGTCAGGGTGAACCGTCACCGGGCCGTGATACCAGCCGCGCCTCTTTGACTCGCGGGAAGTGGCAATGGACGGCGCAGACACGGTGTGTTGGTGACCCCTGAAGCCATGACCGCCATGCCCGCCACCGTGAGAGTGAGCCATCGCAAGGCCTGTATTGGTGGGGATAGGCACCACCCTGGCCTCAGTATCGAACCTGACCGTCGGCTGCGTTCGCACATGCTCGGCTCGGGCCTGGACGGCCGTGTTAACTTCGCTAGCCCACGCGCCGGCGCTGTCCCTGGAAGATTCCCTGGGAGGAGTGTTAGAGGTGATGTCGAGCCTGGTGAGGCCGCGGTGAAGGCTCATGTCCCACTGAGCCAGCCGGCGTTCTTCGCCGAGTGAGCTCTCGGCGGACGGGAGGAGCGTCGCGGGACCGGTAGCAGCGTTGGCGTTGGCGTTGTCCGGGTCGACAGCCATGGGCGAGGGAATCCGACGCGGCGGGGTGACCGTGGTACGGGGAATAGGATCGAAGGACTCGATCCCGGGGAGGCGGACAGTCGACTGCTGTCCGTTTGGTGGGTTGTTGCTGTTCGGAATGGCCAAGGGCAGGGGGCCGGGAATCGGGGCGGTCTGGAATTGGCCGGGAGTGATGACATTGCTCAACCTGCTCCCGCCGGCGCTATACTCGCGGCTGTCTGGGTGCCAGGTGCGGCGGCGCCACGCCTCATCGGCGGCAGTCGACATTGACTCCCGCCGAGGCCAGCCACTCGCCGATGAGGTTGTCGGCGACGAGATCATGCTTCCAGCACCACTGGCCGGCGAGAATACACCCGAGTTGGAGGAGTTCAGCCCGCTGGGCCCGAAAAGCGGCCGACCGAGGCTCGTCCCGGGCGACTGGAACGGGTTGGAGATGCCACTCGAAGGCACGCTGAGACGACGGCCAGGAGTGCGGCTGCCGGTGACGTACATGCTCTGGGTACGCGAGTGCGAGGAGGTCGGCGATGCCACACCAGAACCCCAGCGTGGGCTGCTTTGACCGGTGGAGAAGGTGGCAGAGGTGGGAGTGCTGAAGTCGCTGGGAGACGGCGCACGCAGCAAGTATTGGCTGTCGGCAGCGCCGGCGCCGGCGCCGGTGCGGTACGACTCGAGCGAGATGCGCGGGCCGGCCATCACCAAGGGTGGCGGCCGTCGTCTGGCGGCGTCTTCCCGAGCACTGTAGCCACTGGAGCCGATCGATCCGATGCTCGACGTCGACAGTGATTTGGAGTGCCCTCGCACCGGCGGCCCCACGCTACCGGCCGTCGACGCCCTGGCCCTTCCATTCTGCCGCGACCGATCTGGGCGAACCTGCCGAACGAACCGTGTGCCGACGGCAGCTAGGGAGTCGATGGGGATGTCTTCGTTTACATGCACTGTCTGCGCATGTTGTCGTAGGTTATCGAGTCGGGAAAACCTCCGAGAGCAGTGGCACTGGAACGGCCTTTCGCCAGTATGTTTCCTAAGGTGAGAGAGAAGAGGAAGCATGTCAGCCTCGCGTGGGCAGCCTCGCATGGGATTGTACCAAGAAGGTATTCCTCCTGGGACGGAGGGCGGAAACGATAGACGCATGATGGCTGCATGATAGACGTAGTGAGTGCATACCTAATGTGCCTCGCCAGGTGCTCGCTCCGCGTAAAACTCAAGTTACAGGGCGGGTAGTCGGTGCAGTAGAAGCGCTGCGACTTCTTCTTGCTCTTGGACTTGGTGCCGTCGGCATTCACGCTTTCGTCGTCGGAGCCTGCATCATCGCCGCCATCCTCTCCATCCGAATCGTTCATCTCGACGTCTTCCGAGTCCCTCGACTTCCTCGAATGTTGCGAGTCTTCCCTCTTAGGCGACGACTTGTGGGCCGGTTCGGGAACTTGGACGGCCTGTGGGAATGGCGAGGTTGGTAGTGGTTTCTGGGCGGCCAAGCTGGCGGACCCGGCGGCCGTTGTAGTCGTTGCGGCCGCACCGGCGCTACCAAATGAGGCCCGGGTGGGCGTCGTCGCATCTTCCCCCATGACGTTATGATGCATCGGCTGTTGCTGCATCTGCTGCGTCTGCTGCGTCTGCGTTTGCGGTGTTGGAGAATTGCCGGCGTTCAGGCTGTCGTCGTCGTGATTATTGGGTTCGGGGATGACGGTCGCATTATTCACCGTGTGGAAGGTGGCAGCCATGATGGACGATGGTTGGAGGGAAAAAGAAGGGGTATGGAAGAAGACTGGACCGGACGGGAAGAGGGAGCGTGCAGGCGCAGGTGGGTGTATTATGTGGCCCGCCCGGTGAGGCTGAGAGTTGGCCGCACAAACAGGTTGGGGGATTCAAGGAGTGGCAGGGGTAAAGCGGGGGGGTCGGAAGGGCGACCAAGGAACAGCGCACGACTATCAGCGTCAGCGGGCAGGAACGGCGGCGGCGGCAGGCGGCGACGACAGGACGGACAGATGGACAAATAAATGGTAAGGTCGGATAGAGAGGGATCACAGATGCCGTGCGTGGTCGTTTGGGAATTATTACGAATTTGTGGAGGTCGGGACGGAGAACGGAACGAAAAGAGGAGGGGAAGGATAAGGGCAAGGGAAGAGGGAAGAAGAGGATTGGAGGGAGAGGGAGGAGGAGCCTGAGATGCCGAGCGACTTCATTCGCGGAAAGCTTTTTCGTTCTTGTTCGTTTTTGGCCCTTCTTCCCCTTTTCCTTTTTTTCCGTATTATCTTTCGGGTTGCTTATGGGAACGGAGGGATCAGGGGATCGGATCGGTCAGGGAGAGATGGAAGGGAATGGGAAATGGGACTGGCGATGCCCGGAATTGGAGTCAAGAGAGAGAAGGGGGGAAAATGGTGCTGCAGCAAGGGGCGCTGTCTCGTCTGAGTGCGAGCACTCCGGGTGCTGCGACTTGTTGTCGCAAGTCGAGACGCTGCAGGTGTTGGTGGGTGGGCGATGGACTAAGACAGCTTAGGCGGCCACCTTGGTCGTAGCCAAGTAAATCTCCTGCACCAGAATCTGCACCTTCGGATGTTTGGTGGCAGATGACGACTGGCAGGCGAGTGGGGAATTCTTTTTTTTCTCTCTCTCTCTCTCTTCTTTTTTAGCGCGGGACAGGTACAGTACAGGCACAGGCAGGGGCACTAGGTACAGGTTGGTACAGCGCCCAGGCACAAGCTAGGACGGTCAGGAGGCGAGGAATGATGGATCAATCAGGGATCAATCTAGTAGGGTGCAGGTGGGAAAAGCAGGTCCACAGAGCTGACTGCGCGTGCCTCCCTCTTTGCCTCCCAGTCGGTAAAAATGTACGGAGGTGGTTTCTAAATTGGCTGATGTGAGTTTTTTGTGGAATTGACAGCAACAGAGGCCGTGGGGGCGAAAACGAAGCTGGCAAAGCCTGGCAACCGCCTGCCTAGACCGACTATCCGTTCAGGGGCAGAAAATGAAGAGAGGAGAAAAAAGCTAAGGTTGGGCAAGAGAAGAGTGAGAGAGGAGGACGAGGAGAAGGAAGAAGGAGGAGGAGGAGGCGGGCTTGCGGCGGCGGCAGGGCTTCGCTGACTCGCCAGACAGAGCGAGCGAGCGAGCGGTCTTAGTCGGGAGGCAGGGAATGTGGCGATGTTGGTCCGGACCGAGTGCATAGAACCGGCTGAGGTGGTAAAAAAGAACAGGGATTGGGGCGAACGATAAAAAGCGACTTGACGAAACAAAACGCATGAGAGGAGGGAGAGGGAGGAGGCGGCGGCAGCGGCATGTGCTATGGGTAGCACAGCGGGCGGATGACGACGGGAGACCGGGGTCACCTAAGCTTGAATGGTGATGAATAATTGCAGCAGCACACACCAGATCCACCACTCGAGGAAAGATACGCTCCTGTGTAGAGCACGAGACAACCGCCACGGCCGAAACTTGTGGCCAGCACACTCACGAACGGAACAGGGCGGGCAGGTAGACAGGTAAAATGGTGAGGTATGTGAGGTTGTCTGGACCTGACCAACCCAGAGAGACAGGCTGGCACCAGGCAGTGACAGGGGGCGCTGCCATCATAACTCACCTCTATATTTCTCAATAGAGTCCTACATGCAACTCACTGTCCGGCCTTCATCACATTCCCAAGAAGTCCTCCTGCTGCTGCTTCCTCCATGCAGGGGGGCAACGAGGAGCTGCGCACACGCGCGCGTGTATGTATATGTGCGTCGTGTGGGTGTGATGGCCGTAGAAGGAGGGTGTGGATGATGCGACTTCAGAGGGCCCCCAGCTGCTGTTTCCTCGCCGTTGCTAACGCTCGGGTTTCCTTTTTCCAATTCTTCCACATCCCCTTGTTTTGGGCGTTTTGGAGGATGGTCTGCTGGCGTTTTTTGCAAACCAACCACCTGGAAATCGGAACATACGGAGGTACGAACAGAGGGCACTCACATGTGGCCAATCCGGAAGCAGTCCAGCCAGGCCCAGATGTAGGTACAACCGGCAATCCGAATGGAATCAGGCTGCTGGAAACACGGAATTCTGCCGCCAGCCAGAGACGACAAGAACACGGTCACGATGGACCAGCTGGGTGGGGTTTTATCGCCGGGCAAACCAGCTGCCCTCGCTGCTTTTCGGGCGACCAAGGGATGGATGGACCCCGTCTGGGGCAGAGCTTTAGAGCACAAAAATTGTGGCTCACATGCATGTTCGTCGTACCTCGCAGATCGTAAAGAATCCTTCCTGCACGCACGGTGATGGCATCACCCTTCAAATAAAATGGCTGGCTATTGCATATACGGGCAGACGGGCTACACTTCATACCGTGTCAACCCAACAGACCTCTTTCGAACACAGTCGAGTGCTTTGACACCTGATACGATAATACAAGGGAAAGACGGCCATGCAATACAGAGCAATGCGACGACAACAGAGATTCGAGGGAAGTAAAAAAAAAAAAAAAAAAGCCAACAAAAGAAACTCCCTGCTCAGATCAGGAAGGGGCTCCTTGTTGGTAAGAGAGATCCTCCCCGTGAGTCCCCAGTGGTGTGGGGTGGAGAATTTTGATGGCAGAATAAAAATAAATTCGGAGATAAGAAAAGTAAAAAGGCAAAATGAAAAGGCAGGCAAAAATCAGAAGGATTCTGAGACCATTTCCTTAAACAGTTTAGCGGTACGCTTGAAAAACTGAGACCTGGTAAAAAAGATATCCCAACGTAGTGGAGTGCCAGGACCAGGGCCTCAGTGCCGCTCACCTGCCCAGTGCTGGAGGACTGGCAGCAAGGGACCCAGCAGGGGACGTGCAGCAAAACCACCGGAATCACAGGGGGTTGGGACTTAGGAGATCGCTAACCATCCTTGACGACATCAGTAATCACTGATCAGCCAGCCTCTCTCCAATTCAACCCCTCGGTTCGACCCCTCCTCTCTCAACCCCTCATTTCCATCTGCCCCTCCAGCCCAAGCGCAATGTGAACGCATGGTCGTCGTGATGTCCACACTCCAGCGATCGCAAGCACGATATCATGAGTCCAGCAAGGTCAATATCGCGATGCAACCCCAAGCAATCAACGAGGCCATTAATAATGCCAGGGAATGATTTGGCTGCAAGCAGACTCAAGCATGCTTCTAGCAGGAGGTTTACTCGGCCGCTTGATGGCCCCGTCTCTCTTTCTCTTGGCCTCTGCGCTAGCTGCTGCGGGCATCGCTGCATCACAGGTTGGTAGGTGGGATCGATCCCATCGCATGTACGAGGTACGGAATATGTACAAGCACTATGTCAGGCACGCAAAGCACGAAACGCTTGGGACAGCGAAGCACCCCCCCCTTGACCACCTTTCTCCTCGACGCTGATTTGATTGTGATAAACCCGGGGTCACGACCTTGCAACGACATCTTTTCTGCGCCCGGCCTCGGTTGCACGCAAAGGAAAGCCCGCGCCCGAGTCTTGGCATTCGGAATCACTCGAGGCAAACATCCAACATCATCTGACGTTCCTGGCGAGGAACTGATGACGGAGGGGGGCGGCCCCGTCGAAGATTCACAGTCACAAAGCGATCCATCCTCAGTGTGCCTGTCTCCAATGCCCCTACTCATGACTCCTCCGTGTCTCTGGTGCCTGGCAACATTGCCTACGCTTTAAGAAGGCACGTCCAGATCCGTACATGATGCACCCTTGGTGGGGTGATGCGTCGCCCTGAGCCGGTGGCCGACCAGGAGGACCGTTGAAAGCCTTGGGCCGCTGTGCCCGCCCGCTTTGGTTCCCAGAGATGGGATGCACATAGGAAAGTGCATCTCTCAGCCAGCCACTTCCAGTGTAAGAGGGTTAGCCGTGCCATCTCCTTGCGGGTACGTACGGAATATGCATCCAGGAATGTCCAGCTCAGATCATGGCCGTTCAGGTCAGCTCTTCTTGAGCGGTGTCTCGATTGGCGAAGCGCCGATCTCCAGACGCCTTCCAGAAAAACCACCTGCGCAACAGTTTCCATGTTCTACATTTCTTCGGCTAGGGTGGTGTCGATGGGGGCCAAGCGCCAGCCGGTACATATCACCCAGTCTGTCAAAGACGGTAGTATAAAATGGTCCCCTTCACACGCTATAGATTGTCGACATCAACCCAACCTGTCTTCCTTACTTCGAAGGCGCAGAAGGCAATGATGCAAGCACGCGAGTAGGGCAAACTCCACGGCGAGCCACGAGTCCCAGGGTAAGAGTTGCAGATTATGGCTGCGTGCTGACGACAGCATGGCTTTGGACCGGAGATCGTCCAGCACAAGGGTCAAACGTCGGAAGACGCAGCGCTAGGCATTTTGATGCGTGAGCATTGGAAATCGACCACTCAAGAACCACTTAACAGGCTGACATGTCCTAACCGTTGAGGTCTGAGCCGACGCCGTCCTCCGCGAGAGATCTCACACGCACTCCTCGGCCACGACATCTAGACAGCTCGCTTTGCACGGATTTAATCTCTAGAAACGAGCAGAGGTCACACAAGATTGGAATTCTCGGTCTCTCACTGCATGCTACCTACGAGGTCGTATTGCGTTGCAGCAAAACTGTCGAGCATGCGAGAGAGCGAGCCAGCGAGCCAGTCAGCCAGTTGTAGCACCGCCCACCGGCCGGATGCCGGCCAGTCGATAAAAAATGGTACACCACTACAAACCGCCCCGACCACCCCCAACCATGCATGAACCCGTTCGTCCAGGTGATGACTGCTGTTCTGCGCTCCCAAATCTGTCTCGATTGAACTCCCCACGCTGTGCCTTCTATTTAATATCGAACGCCTCGCACGCGGTCCTCCTTCTACCACTCGACCAAAGCACTGGCCTCAATCCACCCCCGCGACGTCCCCCAGCTCGATATATTACCATTATACAACCTAATAAGCATCCTCGCTCGCCTCATAGAGCCACTAGGTCCAAGTTTGGGGCTCCGAGCTTAGAGTCTTAGGGGACCGGGCACGGCGGTTCGTCTATGCAGTTCCTAAAGTGGTAGGTCCTAGCCATTGTATCCACGACGGTCGAACTGGCTTCGCTTCAACGGTCAAGTCCAGCTCGGCCAGCGGCACAACCACTAGCTGCGGCCGTTGAGGTACATCCCTCCAAGCTCTCACCGTGCTATCATCGAGATATCTTACCGCAGCAGGGAGCAGTGCCTGGAATGAAATCCATGCGGCCAAATAGGGTCGGGAGAAAAAAGGAAAATACCTGGGCTGTACAAACGATTATGGACAGACTTGCCTCCCGGTCAACCCGCCAATCTAGCTCCAAATGTGCCACATCCTATCTGCCTAGGTGCTAGGTACCTAGGAGGGAAGGTCCGGCAGGTCAGGAATGCAGGTTGGCATCGATGGTGGTAGTATCGGGGATGGCATTAATGGGCAGGTAATGTGCGATGGAACCGAGACTCTTTTTGCGAAGTCATTCACCCTCCCTCGCTTCGCTTCCGATATTGACGAGGGCACGAGAGCACAAACACGTCCTTCGCTCCCGGCTGAGGTTCTAGCTCGTGCAGGACACGGCCTCTCGAGCCTTCGAACATCTTTCTGGGTTATACTTGGTGACAAGACACCTACACGACGGGCCTGTACCTACGTGAGGGTCCACGCGTTCTTTCCCGTGTGGCACCAAGTCGTGTTAACTATCGACAGAGTGATCCAGGGCAGGCCGAGGTAGGCAGGCATCCGCTGAAGATTAAGTTAGGAGGGGTCCAGGAGGTGTTACTAGTAAGTAGTCTGCACCATCGGCGGCTTCGGGGTCCGCATTCTCGGAGGGCCAATGCCCGGTGCCCGTGGCGACCACGGATAGGTCTAAAGTGATCGGTGCCCTCCCATCAACGCCCAATATGCATGGTGGGAATGGGAACGACAGGAGGCACGAGCGAACGTAAGCGGCAGTGGCATCAGCCAGCAGCCCGCCAGCCAGCCCGCCAGCCAGCCAGTGCAACAAGGAACAAGCGGACACCACAGACCGAGATCAGTTAGGTTCTGCGGGGTGGACCCTGTTCGGCTCGGAATGGCACCGTCCTCGCCCAGAAGGGCAGAGGGAGAAGAAGGGGTCAGGACCACCCGTTAAAACTCGGGGCCTGTTCGCGCGAGCTTTCCGTCCCGTGCCGCCTAGTCCCCCCGCCTTTCGTCGTCGATCACAGATAGGCCGTAGCCAGCCAGATTGCAGGGCAAGGGAAAAGTTGGGGAGGAGGCCGGACGGAGGAAGATCAACTGCCGGCTGGCTGGGTGCGTTCGCGGCGGGGTGGTTCGAACATTCTTGGCCCCCTTTCATTTTTTCACGGAGCACGAACCGTTCCAGACAGAAACAGGGTCGCGACCCAGACTTCAGGTTTCAGATAGAGAGAGGGATTGGTGGTTACTATTCATCTCTCTTGAACTGCGCCATTCACAACTCGGCGACTCAAGATCCATGGGGAGGTCGGTGGTGGTTGATGAGTCGCACGGGATTGAATGAGAACGGCCTCCAGGGCTCTTCGCGAGGAAGGATGGGAAGACATCCAAAAGGAAGCAAGCAAATTCCAAACCCTCCACTGGGGCAATTCCATGGTCACCCTGTCGATGACTCAGCCAACAGAGGAACCTAACACAGCAGTTGAAACTCAAAAAAAGAAAAAAAAAAAGCCCTGTGCGATCCTCAAGAAGAGGCCTCATGAATCAGAACCGTATGTGCTGACCATTACACCACGCAGCCTTGGGTACCTAATTCGAGTTGGAAACGATGCGCGATTTCGCACGTTATCGTGGATCGTCGATGGGGTCCATGAGCGAGCCGGCCTCACAAGTCAGGGGCTCGGGGGTGGGAAAGCCCGGCGAACCTCACAGCACGATCCAGAGAAGGCATCTCTGGCATGCATACCTACGCGGACCTGCTCCATGTGAGAAGCCGAGTGAGCGATATTCATCCGCTGAAGGGCATTTCAGAGGGCTTTCCTGCGCTGTGAAAGATCTCACGGGGAAAGCTGGCCACCACACCGGCGATGGCCGACTGCCCCGCCCAGCCTGACACAAGCGTGGTCTTGGCTCAGCCTCACGGGCGCGCAACGGACGAGCCGCGTCATGTCTAGCTCGCTGGCGTGGAGAGGCACAGGGCTATTAGCGACGAAAGCTGGGGTGCGATGGGCGGTGAGAGAGCCCGGCTCATCATCAATCATCACCGGCCTCCCACTCCGGGACCGAACGGCTAGGGGGCGGACCTGGTCACGACTCGGGTCACTCGCATGAGTAGGACCGAACTCTCCTTGCGCCACCACCTCGCGGCGACGCCGAGCGGACTTTTCATGTGGCGTTCTTCAACACCGTCTTCGACCGCCTGTCTGTGGCGCGGTCATGGCCGCTGGTGCCGTCGACGCTAGGGGTTTTGCCTCATCGTACCTGGGACCTTCCCCTGACCAGCTCACGCCTTCGAGACCGCCATCTTTGCTACCTCGATACTACGAGTTTTCAAACGTCTCCAGCGCATCCGTCCGCGTGGCCTTGCTAGGCAGACTGCTTTTGGCCAATATCACGGTGCTTGATCGGTCCATTCAGTGATGGCCTCGCCGCATGCATCTTTCTGCGGCAACATTACACAGGAACACCAGGCAAGGACTGCGAACACTGGTTGGAATCACCTCTGAGCCTCATCAACCCAGCTGGTTAGCTTAGTGGACAACCAGCGTAAGGGCCGGCCGGAATCGTCCGACCGTCGACCGCCAGTGGCTCGCTTGCTGCCAAACGGGACAAAGGGCTTCTCGTCCCATCGGTTCATACTACAAACCAGCCAAAGGAGCCAAGAGAGCCGTACGGGCATTGTCCCATCATGAGCATAAGCAAAGCTGAAGTCAAAGTCACTGGCGTCGTAGTCGACTGGTCACGCCAAGGAGAATGAATCGGGTACATTGCAGGACTCCCTCCGTCCACGTCAACGGGACGAGTGATGGTATTGTGTCACAAATAGCAAGTGCACTCCCAAAAGAAATGCTACCGCCGGATCCTAGCAGTATCATGCCGCCTGTCATGATACAAAACTTATGTGGCCGGCGGTGTGTTGAGGGGAACCTATGCGTCGAAGGGAAGCCACCGGTTCCCGGGATTCGGCTGGCCTCGTCATAGCCCATTGCCTCCCAATCTCCAATGGTACCACTGAAGAGGTCATCGTGGCCGTAAAGACCACTATCAAGACGCAAGGTTTCCGACACTGAACCAACGGCCCCCCGTGTGCTCCGGTCAGGCAAGCCAGCCCGCCTCTTCCCCTTGTCTTTCTGAAGCAATGGACGAAACTCCTCTTGGCCATTCCCCCCATCTATATCTGGGGCTATCAGAAGAAAGCTAGCATTGCTTCACTGTGCTTGAGTAGTACGACTACTGCCCAACTCGGGCGCACTTCGGCATCTTGGTCTAGAGCTTGTGAGAGAGCGCGTCTACCACAAATGCTGAGCGGTTATCGTTTTCTGTAGGCAACTACACATGCGGATCAGGCAGGCCAGATCTACAATTATTCATCACACAAAAACCGTGCCGACGGCGTTTGGGGCTAATGCCTATCTACGTTGTAGCTATTTTGGCACGGCGGATGGAGGAGAGATTCACCGGCGAATGCCAAGGAGACCTGGATTTCCGGCAGTCGCCGTTGTGCATATCGGCACACGAACAAAAGCCGGATGATCAGGCAACCGAGGCCGTTCTACCCCATCTATCGGCCAACTAAATTTATGTATCCGGATCGCAGAGGCCGGAGCCGCAGGACGGAGATGTCCACCGATGGATCACTGCCTCTTCTCTGCCTGCTGCCCTACTTCCGATCAAACAGCCCCCAGACAACTAATCACAGCACAACTGAATCGATCTGAGGCCGCATAGGTAAGAGCACAATGGTCATGGAATTCTACTTAATGACTACTGATCGGTGCGGCCGAGCGGCCGAGCGGCCGCACCTCAGTGATCGGGCGCATGGGGTGGCAATTCCTCAAGATGGCGCAGTGGGGAGGTGGATGAGCTGGCAACCGAAACCAATAAGCGGTGGTCCCGCAAAAGTCCCGCAGTCTCTGTTACAGTCATTAAGAACTCGAAAGAAGCATGCATTCCCGCGATAAACACCGGCGGAATGCTCGATGCTCAAGCGTCAACCAACCCGCCCGTCCTTTCTTCATCGGCCGAACGAGCCCCGGGCCGCAGCCGTTGCTGCAGGTCTGAGGAGGCGGGGTGCTCAAAAGTCAGCCAGTGAGAGGGCGCGGATGGCACCATGTGGAACGGACCTGGGCTCTAGTCTCTATGATTCTTTCGCCTGCCTACTTAATTTTCGCTTCTCTGCAGCGCTATTCGGCTTCTCCAAGAGGAAGAGCCGGGACTGCGAGAATAGTACAGCCGAGAACATCCCGGCGGCACCTTCGTCCTGCTGAGAAAGTCCTCCAGGCATGGGACCAGACAAGCTTGGGCGACAGTGAGGGAAGAGGGTGGGAATTTGAAAAGATAGAAAGAGACACAGAAAATGGCGCATAGCCCGCCACGCTCGGGAGGTCGGGAAGTTGTTCCCAGTCCAGCTCGGCAGGAGTAGCGAGGCTCCATGCAAGCTCGCGTCGTCTCAAGTCGAGTCCCTTGCGGATGACATTCAGGCTATTCTCCCAACCTGTGATACAGAACACACAATCTAGGACGGGCCTCTACGGGAGATAGGCACTCATATCCCTGGGATGCGAGCCATCGGGTCCATCTAAGCAGATCGTATCGATGCAATGCCAAGCCAGGCGAACACTCGTACCTGTCCATGGACACACACACCCGGGTTCTCCGTGGGACAAGCGTTAACCGGGCGCGCCTGCAACCGACCCGGAAGGAACAAGAACATTCCATCAAGCCCGGGCACGCAAGCTGGCCGTTAAGTGAAGACTGTCAAACGACACATCTCACAGAGTTTGACGGCGGCCTCGGGCAACTAAAGGATTTCGTATATACTACCTCACACACGGAATAAAGGCAAAAGAGAATCCGTCAAACCGTACAAGGTATCGAGCTCTCATGCAATCGTCGGTTGCTACCAAAAAAAAAAAAAAAAAAAAAAAAAAAGAACGAAGAAAGCACGGAACTGAGAGGGGTGTTCCCGGCCCTGGCTGGGCGACAGGGGTGGGATTAAAAACCGATTACGTCAATGGTACCTTGGAAGGAACCCTCAGGTCGTTTACCCCGCCACGATCTCAAAGAAACGCACCAGAGAAGAAACAGCTTGAGATCGCACAATCCAACCTACAGTACCTAGTCGGTCGCGTTTTCCTCGACCTGTCATAGTTAGGTTCACTGTTGGAGCGATTTACTCTGTTTACTTCTCGGGCAGATGATATGGGAGAATTCAGTACGAGGCAAGTCATTTGATAGCAGGCAAAAAAATGGCTCCCGTCGTAGGGCTGCCATCTCGATCCTCAGCGAAAGGGGCGGGGGGTGGAGGAGGGGAGGGGTAATTGAATATTGCGCTTGCAGGTCGGGATAACCCCGCGGAGGAAATGTTCACTCAAGCTCCCTTATCCAGAAGCCAGCCAACCACGCCCTCCAATTACGGAGCTGCAAGATCCAATCGCCCATGCATGGGTGGCATCATTGATGTCACCGTGTTTCCATTCGAAGCCTATCGCGCCTCGCTCACTTCGTTGCCTTCGCCTCTGCCGGTTCTGTTCCGTCGTTGTTACTTTTTTTCCCTCGCGTGTTGCTTGCTGTTGGCAAAGTTGGCCAGTATTTGGGCCACCGGAAAAGTCCAGGGCGGGGCCTCGCTACGTTAGACCCCAACACACAGTTCTTGTACGAGCCTAGGCCTCAATTTCAGAAGACCTCAGCAACGAAGAACAACATGAAGTGAAAGAAAAGACCCAGCTAAGCAGCCGTACCTGGGTTGCCCGTACAGTTGGGGGAAACGATCTTCAGTTGCACTCTAGTAGTCAAGCAGACTGAAGAACAGAAACAAATCGCCAGAAGAAGAAGGGCAAAAATACGAAAGGTGATGGGGAGAACTAGTGACACCGCTAACAAAAAGTCGCGGGCTATTACTGGTGTCGGGCCACTGAAGCGGACCTGTCCAGGCGCTGGCCAGAACGGCCTCCAACCCCTGCAGCCCCGACCTCACTGCCATCACCCCAGTCCGTTTATTAGTCCGGTACTAAGTACCTCGAGCTGCACTGGCTCGTCAATATCAAGACGGACAACTCCCATTCTCGACCGCCTTTTCTTTCCCGCCTGGCACTGGTACCGCCATTTTTCTCTTACCTTCTCGGTATCCTTTCCTCAACGATCGTTCTCTTTCGCTCCTTCCTTCCCGCAATACCTTCGAGAGTGTCCAGGTGTTCTTTTATTCCTGCTCTGTGGCATTTTCGTTGGGTGAACTGACTCAACTTCGTCGGTTCCAGCCGCAAGAATCAACATCCCCGAATTCACTTCCAGCTCCCCCTCTGACTCCAACTCCACCCTCCAAAGCAGCCAAGCAGGAGCTCGACAGCTCAGCAGGAGCCCCCCCTGCTGTCGTCGAGATGCCGGGGACGCGAAACCCAGCAGAAATGAGCCCGCCCGACGAGATCACCCTGCCGCCGCCGCTGCAGGACGTGATTACCCAAGTACCTGTCACGCCCGGCATCAATCCGAGCTCATATGCCGCCAATGATCTCCCGCCGTACCATGCCAACGGCCGCAAGCTGCTGGGAACTGAGGGCGAGGGCGAAGACTACCTGACTTCCCAGACGACGAAGCAGGGTCGCCTACCAGAGGGCCCCGTGGCTGACGGACCAGAGCGAGACGCGCTGAGAAGGATGAGCCTCGCTGACAAGGGCAGGACAGAGTCTCTGTCAGACATAAGGGCGCTCAACCCCGACCTCGCGTTGAGCGGAAACATCGTTTCGGCCACCTTCAACATTCCATACTCTCTCAAGTACAGGAAGGGATCCGATTGGGTAGGCCTCTCCCACGCGTTTACCTACCGACCCATACGTTACGCTGCTTGCTCGAGAAGCTCTCGGGGGAGACCAGGAGGGAAGAGAGAGAGAGAGAGAGAGAGAGAGAGAGAGAGAGAGAGAGTGAGAGAGAGGAGGAAAGACTTGCTAACATTTCACTACCCTTCCCACCTCTGCAGGACCTACAACCGCGACGTGGCCAGTCCGCGCTCTTCGACTCGTTCTCCTACCTCTCGTCGGAAAACACGCCGTGGAACCACACAGTCGTGGCGTGGACGGGCGAGATCGAGCCCCCACACGACCCGCTCTCCCCTCCGCAGACACCGCCGGCGACGACAGCCAACCTGCCTGCGCTGAACACGCTCTCGAAACCAATTCCGGTCAACGGCGAGGCGCCGGCGGGCACGACCGGCGGCGCGCCCGCAACCGAGGGCCTGTGGATTCCGCGGGAGGACCAGCTGAGGCTGGAGAGCCAACTGCTGCACGACGAGCGCATCAAGACGGTGGGGCTGTGGCTGTCGGACGACAACGAGGCCACGGAGGAGGGCATCTGGCTGAAGGACCAGGCGCGGTGGCGGCGTTTCGCCGAGTACGAGCTGTACAACCTCTTCCACTACAAGCAGCACGAGCCCAACGACGGCCGCAAGGAGCGCGTCCAGTGGGCCGACTACCACCGCATGAACCAGAAGTTCGCGAACAAGATCATCGAGATGTACAAGCCGGGAGACATCGTGGTCGTGCACGACTACTACCTGATGCTGCTGCCCAGCATGCTGCGGCAGCGCGCGCCTCACATGTACATCACCTTCTTCCTGCACTCGCCCTTCCCGTCGAGCGAGTTCTTCCGCTGCCTGCCGCGGCGCAAAGAGGTGCTGGAGGGCGTCCTGGGGGCCAATATGGTTGGCTTCCAGAGCTACAGCTACTCGCGCCACTTCAGCAGCTGCTGTACCCGCGTGTTGGGCTACGCCTCGGACGCTAAGGGCGTCAACGCGTACGGCGCCCGTGTTGAGGTCGGCGTGTTCCCGATCGGCATCGACGCTACCAAGGTCGAGGCCCTGGCATGGAGCGACTCGGTCAACGACATGTGCGCGGCGCTGCGGAAGATGTACAGGGGCAAGAAGCTGATTGTCGGCCGCGACCGCATGGACTCAGTGCGCGGCGTGGCCCAGAAGCTGCAAGCCTTCGAGCGCTTCCTCGAGAACTACCCGGAGTGGCGCGAGAAGGTGGTGCTGATCCAGATCACCAGCCCGACCGGTATCGCGGGCGACGACGAGAAGGAATACAGCAAGGTGTCGACGCTGGTCAACGAGCTTGTCATCAAGATTAATGGTCTGTATGGCAGCCTCAGCTTCTCGCCGATACAGCACTTCTCGCAGTACCTCAGCCAGGACGAGTACTTCGCCCTGCTGCGTGCTGGCGACATCGGCCTCATCACCAGCGTGCGTGACGGCATGAACACGACGTCGATGGAGTACGTGGTCTGCCAGCGAGACACCCACGGCCCCCTGATCCTGTCCGAGTTCTCGGGCACGGCAGGCAGCCTGCTCGACGCCATCCACATCAACCCGTGGGACTTCACTCGCGTGGCCGAGCAGATCAACGCCGCGCTGATCATGGACGAGGAGAGCCGCCGCAGCATGCAGAGCGGGCTGTACGCGCACGTCACATCCAAGACGGTGCAGGAGTGGATCTCGGGACTCCTCGCGCGGCTGGTGCGCGTGCTGGGCTCCGGCCAGAACACCGTGTCCACGCCGCTGCTCGATCGTGCCGCTCTTCTGCGCACCTACCGCGCGGCCGGTCGCCGGCTGTTTATGTTCGACTACGACGGCACCCTCACGCCCATCGTCCGCGAGCCCAGCGCGGCGGTCCCGACCGAGCGCCTGCTCTCCACCCTGCGGGCGCTGACGGCCGACGAGCGAAACACAGTGTGGATCATCAGCGGCAGGGACCAAGAGTTCTTGACCCAGCATCTCGGC
Source organism: Ophioceras dolichostomum (assembly GCA_003049485.1). Lineage (NCBI taxonomy): Eukaryota > Fungi > Ascomycota > Sordariomycetes > Magnaporthales > Ophioceraceae > Ophioceras > Ophioceras dolichostomum. The sequence continues at coordinate 5,533 of PYST01000470.1, read as the reverse complement.
CACATCCCGGGCCTTGGATTCAGCGCCGAGCATGGCAGCTTCATGAAGAAGCCCGGCGAGGCCACGTGGGAGAATCTGGCCGAGAAGTTTGACATGGGTTGGCAGGAGGAGGTGATGGCCTGCTTCCAGAAGTACACGGATCGGGTTCCAGGTCAGTCAGATCTCGTTCACCTACCTTACCTGCTCTCTTCATGCTAGACTCTGAGCCCAATTTTTGTTAACTAACAGTACCCATCATCTCCAGGCTCCTTCATCGAGCGCAAGCGTTGCGCGCTCACATGGCACTACCGTCTGGCCGACCCGGACCAGGGCCTGCACATGTCTCGCGAGTGCCACAAGGAGCTCGAGGATACCGTGGGCCGCGCTTGGGACGTCGACGTCATGCCGGGCAAGGCCAACCTCGAGGTGCGCCCCACGTTCATCAACAAGGGCGAGATCTCGCGGCGGCTTGTGCTCCAGTACAACGCCCAGTTCGCGCCGTCGCGGCTCGAGTTCGTGCTGTGCATGGGCGACGACTTCACCGACGAGGACATGTTCCGATCGCTTAATGGGCTTTCGGTCCCGTCGGACGGCGCCCCCGAGCCCGAGCTGCGCGCCGAGCACGTCTTCAGCACCACCGTCGGCGCCAGCACTAAGGTTACACTGGCCCGATGGCACCTGCTCGAACCCGAGGACGTGGTCGAGTGCGCCGCCCTGCTCGCCAGCGCCGGTGCCTCCGGATCCGGGTCCGGGTCTCACGGCGGACTTCTGTCTCAGGCCGGCGACGGCGTCGCCGAGCTGGTCGTGCCTCTGGGCCTCAGCGAGAACAACCTAGCTGCTCTCAGCGAGGTCGAGGGTCGGATCCCTGAGAAGCTTTAGTCGATAGAGCATGTCCGCGACACTTACCTCGCGACTTCTGCAAATCTGAGTCGAACCCACTTAGATCCCTCTGCCCATTTTTGTTCTCCTTGTTTCCTTCGCCTTTCCATTCTCCTCTGTTCACAGCTCACACCCGCGTCACGATGTTTGCTTGAGCAGCAGGGTCGTAGCCCCTGTCTTTGCATCTGTGTTTTTTCCTTCGTTGTTAGCTCGCCTTGTCTTCTTGCTTCCTACGGCCTTTCTTCAGCAATCATCTGCCCCTGCATTATGGTTTGTGTTTGTCGCTTTTGTCCCGCTGCGTTGGTTTGGCCCATCATAGCAACGCATCTTCTTCGGTTTTCTTTTTCGTCTTTTTTTTTTATCTAGAGTCACTCCGGAGGGATGGATGGATGGATGGAGGAGAGGCATATTCCTACCATACCAGGCAGCACTAGAGAGGCAACGGCGATACACAAATAGATCCCCTCGAGAAAACAAACTGCTGAGATCACTCTTCCACTTCGTCATATCTCGTTCCAATACTCCCCTGTGACTGAGCAGTCAGCCGATCGGGGGTAATGTAAAACAACCTGGGGATCCCAGTGGCCCTGCCAAAGCAAGCCACCTATTCTGGAGAAGCTTTATCACAACATCAAACGGGGGCGTGGAGATGAAGTATAAGGCTCCAGGTGGCGCGTCGAAGGTTTGATGAAGAGGTGGCGGCCAGCGAGGTTCTTGTGAATAGGCCTCACTCACTTCTGACTGTTGCTGTTGGCTCGTTGCTTCTTGAAGTACATCCCGACTACCACTCAGAAGTGCATCGCCATCTACGTCAGAGCAGAGGTCAAGTTCAATCACGCCTTCTCTCGTGCCAAACCGAATCCACCCTTCCTATTTAACCTGACGGTGGACTAGGAGGGTCTCGATTGTTCATCTTTCCCCCTTCTTCATGCAGCACAACACTGGTTCACCGACAGCCAGACCATCCGCCCCCGAACCACACCCAGACCCGCTACCTATCAGACCCAGAACCGCAGCATCGCAGCACCTACGCCTGCCCCTAACAGGTTTCTATTGACCTCGAGTTCTCTTGTTTATACCTTTCTGTCTCGTTTCACACCCGTCGGTCGAACCGCCCTGTCGAATCTCCAGGACTCCACCTCGAAATCCAACCCCAGGATGGATGAACAAAATGTCAAGGGCGACCACCGCCCAGGCCAAGACATAGGCGCGCCCATGAGGCGCCCCTCTGCATCTGCATACCTCCTAGTCCTAGTACTCCTTGCCCTTTCTTACTGGAGATTGCGACCTGTTTTCGGCGGATTTGAGGGTCACGTATGGACTTTGGGGATCACATGGATCGCCTATGACATTGTCTCCGTGCTCATCACGATGAAAAGGACACTTATGTCAGGCACCACGCGCAGCGGGAATCCGCACTCCCGCACAGACTCGCTCGGAAACTCGTCCTCTGGGAAAGGGGAGTCCGGAACCGAGTCCGGCGTGGGCGTGGGAGTGGGCGTGGGTGTAAACGCCGGCCGCATGAGCTCCAATGGCCACGACAGCGAGGATGACGTCTCCAGTTTGACTCCCGGTGCACGCGAGGGGGAACCAGCACGCCGTTCTCGCCGTTCTCGCCGTTCTCGCCTGCCCCCGGATTGGCTGCAAAACATGAGAGCACGTGCACCGAGCCAAAGCGAGACGTATGCTGACACTTCGTCCGAGAACTTGCCCGGGGCCACCGCAATCTTGGAGCGACTCGACAGAGCCTGTGCCTGGTACCACAACGGGCCGGACGTATGCAGGATCATCGCAGGACCCTCCGAGCCCCGGCCCGTCACCGGGACTTCGGAGGCCACAGCGGAATCAACCGCGGCGGAAGTGGCAATGGCAATGTCCACGTCACTGACCGAGGATGAGCTTGTCCACACCCTTGTCCTTGAGAGACGCGCATCGATGCCCCCGACGCCGGGTTCGACAGCGGCGAGGGAGAGGCTGGTCGACGACAGTGACCACGGCGAGGAGGACGGCAATGACTACGAGCATGACGACGACAACGACAACAACAGCGATGACGGCTACCCAGGCGATGAACAGGAAGATAACGTCGATGTGTCGTCATGGGAAATGATCGACAACGTCTCCGAGTCGACCGAAAGCTCGGGATCGCGCGACTTCGTGAAGATCGTCCCGAATCGATGGATGAAGTGAATTGCAGCATGGGCGAGAAGGGGCGTTGGGCATTTCACGGCCTCTTCTTCCATTTACGTTCTTTGGTATCTTCTTTTGCTTTCCGGGTCGTTAGCTGGACACCTGCTAGATGCCTGCTGGAAGCTTTCCTGTTAGCGCACCTCTTTTTCGGAATTTTCTTTTCAGGGGCAAGCATTTCAACGTCACGGAGCAAGCGTCATGTATTTGTTGTTCTCTTTGGGGTTCCAAGACGAAGTTTAATCCCCTTCTATTCGTTGCTTTCTCCCCCAACCTGTCCATGTACACACACATAACCACTACTTCGAATCAATTTCCGCTCGCCTTCGCGGACCACCTGCCTGTATCTAACTATCCGACCACATCTCTCTCACCAGCCACATCTACCACCATAGTTCACACACTAGGAAAAATCAGGACAGGACCCAATGAGGGATTGCCGTTGCACGCCTCAAACCAGCCGCCAGATGCCTCTACCTGAGTCGGATCAAAGCTCAGAGCGTGCGACCGCAGAGGCGGTTGGCCACATCACTCACGTAGCTCGGCGTAGCGCCACAGCCATCGCTGAGATTATGGTCGTTGCAAGAGCCCGAGTTATACGACCTCAGAGCTTTGTAGATCGTGTCCGCGTTCCACCCGTCGCCGTGCTCCTTCAGGTTCGCCTTGAAGTGCCTCGTGCCGTGCGCCACCATGGCCGTGATGTCCGCCTGGCTCAGGCCGTGCTGCCCCGGGTGGCCCGGGCTCCCCGAGGCCTGCATAAGGCCGGCCGTCGGCTGGCCGTCGGCGTTCCACGTCGTGCGCACGCCGACGTTCCCCGTGGACTCCTGCATGACGATGGCGAAGATGACGCGCTCGTCCACTCCGATGCTCCTGGAGCACTCGAGGACCGCGTTCCAGATCCGCCCCACGTCCTCGCCCGTGTTGCCCGTCTGGAGCATCTCGGGCTTGTTGATGTTGAAGACCTCCTCGAAGGACTTCCACTGGTCCATGGGCGGGAAGTTGTGCGAGGGGCCGGAGTAGTGCGTGAAACCCATGGTGATGATGGTTTGGCGAGGTTGTTTGTCTGATATTCACTGATAAGGGGTGGGAAGTGAAATTGGTGATGAGAGAGGAGTGAAGGGCTGCTGTCTGGTTTGGTCTGATGTTCGTCTGATGCCTTGGAATCATCAATTTCCATCCAAACCTCACGGCCTACTTATATACGTTTCGTCTGCTATCGTGGCTCTCCTTCTGCTCCCGCGCTCGCCGCTCTCTGCGATCGCCACCGTCGGACCTCGGTTTCTCTGGCTCATTCAATGGCTACATCTCCGGATGTCCTCACCTACCTCCACGACCACCATCATGGTCCAGGTGACTTCTTTTCCTCCCGTCCGCACCTCTCACTCTCGTAAAGTGCTGCCTGCTTTCATCCGGGCAGCCACCTCTCCTCAGGCTGTTCCAACCAGCTCCAACGTCAGCTGAGATGCACGTTCACGAGACCTGCTTGGGCGTACAGGACGGTGTCACCGCCGTTGATGATATTTTCACTGCGCTGAGAAGCCGTCTATCTCCGAGCAGTCGTCGATAGTTGCATGTTGCCCTCTGTAAAATGCTGCGCCGAACCCTCGGGCTCCGAGGATGCAAGGTGAGTGGCCAGTCTCAGCTGACGGCTTAAACCGCGACCGTCGGCTGACACTCCATCAGCATTCGCCATCAAGCCGGCTATTCGACGTGCCGATGACAAGGTAAGCCTTTATCGTCCATAGGGAAGACAACTAAGCCCGCGAATCGCAAGAATCAAGGGACGTAGTCGCCATCGTGTCATTGGTGTCTTCGTAACGGCGCCTCAACACAGCCTTTACCTGCTGAGAGCCTCGTAGCATCCTTAATAACAGCCTCAGGCGGGCGACACACTGCTAGGGGTTCTTATAGTTGTTGAAAATCCCAGGGGCTTCGTTCACTCCAAGTCCAATGCTGAAGCTGGCTGTTTATGACGGGAGGTTGCTCGTGAGGTTAGACACGTGAGCAAGCGGAGGTGGACGTGATGAAATGATTCTGGATGGGGTTGGAAAGACATTCATCCAAAGCCTGCTGGTAGTGAATGTGGTTTTTCGTCTCATATTGCTCGGGACAACAAGATGAAAGTGAGTGAAGCATTGACAATTGGTACTGTACAACTGGGGATCTATTTCCGATCAAAATCCCAGGTCCCTACCNAAGTGAGTGAAGCATTGACAATTGGTACTGTACAACTGGGGATCTATTTCCGATCAAAATCCCAGGTCCCTACCGGGACCTGGGGACGGCTGATTAGGCCAAATTCACCCGTGACTTAATTTTACTAGCATTTTACACCAAAATCGTTGTCACTACGGAATTGTGCATTTTTTTTAATAAGCGCATACTTCTGGGGATCTATTTTCTGTGACGGTCGTCGCGCGTCGCGACCACCCATTGCCCCCAATTGGGTCGGTGGGGTACCACCGGAGCCCCACCTGGAGCTGCCACG